>PVIJ01005344.1:64584-105111 GCA_004024925.1 Scalopus aquaticus
AAAGACTGCTCCGAAGGAAGTCCGAGGGGGCACATGGGTGCCCGAGGAATCCAGGATAGAAGGCAAGGCCACGCAGTGGCATCCTCAGCGTCAGGGGTCAGTGTGGCTGAACAAGGGAGGGTGGAGGAGCAGAAGATGGAAAGGTTGGAAGGTTAGGTAAAAGAAGAGGGCTGGTCATGAAGAAAAGTATAGGAAACTATATATTTTTTGCTTTTGTTTTTGTTCACAGATTGACGTGGGAAAGTCACTGGAGGGTTTTGTGCAGAGTGCATTTAGTAGATCTAATAAGTATTCAGCAGATGGTTGAAGAGATGGCATGCTTTGTGAAGGGAAGATATTAAAGGTAAAGTGTGAAGAAATACTACTGGTGTGAACATGGGAAGTATTTTTAAAAAATTAATTTATAAGTACCAGAATTATCAGTAGATGATGATGTAGGCAAATTAAAAGAAACCAAAATGGCTCTCAGGGATTGGTAGAGAAATGATTGTCATGCTAATGACTAGAACTCTTAGTCTTCACTTCTGCTATGTGGTCACACCTCTGTGGTGTTGAAGATCCCAGATATTAAATCGCCATACTTAATCCCTGGGAGAGCTTGGGCAAGTTATTTAACTAGCCTTACTTTTCTCATCTGTTCAATGCAGGATAATAATAGCAATCACTTAACAGGACTTCTATGAAGAATAATATATTATTTGGAGTAGAGCCCAGCACAGAAGTGACTGATAAATATCACCTATTGTTATCATTCATTACATTCTAAAAGTATCAGCACTCCCAGTTATGAACACGAGGTTATGAAAAATCAGAAATACCACCACAGTTGTTAAACACTAGACAAATGATCCAAATAAATGTGCACACGTGCATATGAGTATATGTGAAAAAAAAGAGAATGGTTTCTAAATCTGATTATTTCAGTAGTCACAACAACCATTTTTTATCCATGCTAGATAGCATTAAATCAGGTGTTGAAGGGTCATTAGGACTATATTACAAATCCCTATTATTAGAAAGATGCTTTAATGGGTATTCTGACAAAGCATCCTGTGAGAATAAGATTTGGATAAGGGAGAAATGGATGAGGATAAATGAACAAACACACAAGGTTCCCCATGGATCACATATGACCTCAGCCCAAACCCAGCAAGTATCAAGAGATGACAGAAACTGAACTCCTGATTTTATTTCAACATAATTCTGAGTCCTCAAAATCTGCCTTCTTTTTCAGTATTTATTAGTATCTGTCTTTCTAGTAACTGTGAAGTTTACCAATGTTGACAGTCATTTGTAAAATACAGTTTGTAAATTTCTCATGACTATGCAAATGTTCAGAACTTTAGCAGAAATAATCACCACCCCCACCCAATCTGTATTGCAGAATGAATCACGCAAACTCACAGCTGTGAGATTAAGTATAAAAAAGACAGATCTCCACTTCTGGCACATCTTCAAATGCCTAAGTGGAGACAGAAAAATGTCAAACACAAATCTTACAGTGAAGCACTGCAGCTCCCATAGATGGGGAAGGAACTACCAATCTGTCCTGTATGGTAAAATACTTAACACACTTCACCCCTCGCGCATCATGAAAAGGATTGACTCAGGACTGGAGACTCTGTAGGTCCCCTCTAGGCCCTCCTGTGCCGCTCAGAAACCCCTCAGCGAGCAGCCCACAAAAAGGCTGGTGTTCCTACAAGACACGGGTCTCATCTGTGTCCTGTTCCTTTTTTTCACTGTGGTTACAACATTCCTGCTGCACTAATACAAACAGCAACTCACAGAGTTTCCAGAATGATATTCTCCTTTTGATAATAGTTGAACTTCTAAATTCTGGATGGTGAGGGTTTCACAGTACATGTGTAAAGTTTTAATCTTATCTGCTGACGTAGAGGAAGTTACTCATGGAAGAATTATCTCTGGTAATTTGCACACAGTCTGGCTGAGCTGAGAAAGTTTTTGAAATGGGAAAAAATTAGCTAAGTGATGCTTTATGCTGAAAAATTTAAAAACCCTGGTTGAAATTAAAAGATAAAATAGTAGAGAAAATCCCAGTTATAATACAATGAAAAAAAAAAAGACAAAACATTAAAAAATAAGCTTAAAATGAAAAGTTTAAAACTAGTATGAAAATCACTGTTCTAAAATAATTGTAGACTTGCACCATGGAAGAACTTCCTGGTCTTGGTTAGGATATCTTAACATCATCACAAAAAGCCTGTGCCCTCTGAGTCAATTACTATATGAAATCCCCAAAGAAACCTTTTCTTTTTTACCAAGAAACCTTTTCGTTTTTTTCTGGAAATAAGTTGACTTACTAAATACTAACATTCATGTGAAAAAATAATCATATAAGATTGTATAAGGAAAAGAATGTAAAGGAAGAGCTGTACGGAAGGCCTGGCCAAATGAAATATTAAAAGCTACTACAGAGTCTCTATAACTAAAGTGGTGTGATCTCAGAGCAGGGATCGACAGACCGATGCAACAGAACAACAAGTCCAGAAAACCTGACCATAGATGGAAATCAGCATATTATAGACAGAGGTGCACCTCAAAATGCAGGAGCAAGGGTGGGCTTTTTAGTAAATGGCATTGGGACAAATAGTCATTTGAAAAATACTGTAATAAAGGTTGTTTATTACTCATGTCATTTATAAGCATAAACTCATAACTAATGAGATATGTAAAAAACAAAGTTACTTTTTTCAAATGGTGAATTACTCCATAATGCTTCTATGACTTGAAAGTTAAAAAAATTTTCTAACTACAACTCAAAACCCAGATGCAGTAAAGCAGATTCTTATATTTGATTATCTAAAAAATATTGTTTGACATATACATTCATTGCCAAGTTAAAAGACCACAAATTTGAAGAAAATATTTGTAAATAAATCCAAGACAAAAAACTAATATCACCAATTTATAAAGAATGTTAAAAAAGGAAGAGTTTGTAAAAATTGGTGAAAGACACCAAATACTATTTTCTACTAGAGAAAGATGTGCAAAAGATATGAATTAAAGAATTGGTATAGAAGAAATAAAGGAAACCGTTCTAATTTATAAAGATTCTCAAAAGAGAAATACAAATTAAAATAACACTAAAATACCATCCTTACCCATCAAATAGTTTAAAAACAAAATCAAAAGCTTGACAAAAGAGTGTATTATGAGACTGAAGGAAAATAGACCCTCTCCTATAGGAACAGTTGGAAAGGCACAATTTTTTTGGAGGAGAATTTGGCAGTATCTATCAAAACGAAATGCAGCTTTTTAAAAATATAAATTTGTTTGTTTATATATATTTTACATCATTGTTCATTTTTGTACAATATTTGCTTTCTCCTGCAGGTGTAGTCCTGTAAAATTCACACCACCAATTCACCTGTGGACCATCACCATACTCCCTTGTGCTCTTCCCTCCCCTGTTTTGAGCTGATCTTTGACTCAGCAATACCAAGACTACAATGACACAGCTTGGAATTTACTCTGATCATATATCTCCAACACGTGTACACAGAGTTATCCATTGCCTTATTATTTGTAATCACAAAATATTGGAAACTACCTACATTTTCACAATGGGATATAGTGGAATAAAGTATGGTACAGTCACACAATAAAGTAGTAGGCAAATGTAGCAAAGAAGAATAGAAGTCTCTATAAACTGATATGTGATAATTTCCAGGATCTATTGTAAAATTAAAAAAAAACACAGTAAAAAAAAAGTACAGTGTGTGCTGTCTTTTGTGTATGAAAAGGGGGGAAATAAGAAACCATAAATTTTGCTGCTTATTTCTGCAAAAGGAAACACAGGAAGAATAAATCAGAAACCAATGAAACTGGTTACCAACAAAGGGATGAATGAGGTGGGAGGAGCACAGGTGGAAGGGATAGAGGAAGGAGTGACAATCTGAATACACATTTTTGTATAATTTTAAATTTGGGAGAATGTTAATATTACATATATTAAAAAATACAATTAAGTCAATGAGAGAGAACACTAAAGTTGAATGCAAACAGAAATAAAGAAATGATCCCGTTTGTTTCCTTGATCTATCAGCTGAGAATGACTAGAGGAACTATGAAATCCCAGTAGCCATGAACGTGTCTAAGATCAGAGCTTGATTTCTAACATTCTTCTGTGAAAAGAACCAGGGATAAATCCTGAAGAACAGCTGACTCTAGGACTGAGATTTGAAATATAAAGATGAGTCTGTATTATCTTATAATTCCACATAGTGAGGAAGAGCTCAAAAAAAAAAAAAAAGTCTGATAAGGTATGGGCTTTATATCAAAGGGACACAGGGACCAACTAAAAGAGTTTCCAGACGCCAAAACTGGAAAATTTTTGAGGAGCAAAAAATTAAGTAGTAGTATTGGATTATAACACAAAGTATAAAATAAATACCTATTACTGATATACTTGATATACTGATGTACTTGATGCAACTGATTGAATAAAGCCTACTTAAAAGCCATGGCACTAATCTAATCAGAGAAAAAGAATTCCAGTTGAGGGACATCCTATAAAATACCTGAGCAGAAATATTTGCAAAAAGATCACCCTGGACTTCAATTTCAGTTAACAAATTCACCAAATAGCCCCATAATTACTGATTACTCACTATATGCCAGGTACTCTGCAGTGTGCAAGGGATATAAACATGAGTAAGAAGTAATATTGCCATAAAACACGAGCTCTTGGGGAACAGGGGCTATTTTATATTCACCGCTGTATTCCCAGAACCCACTCCAACCTGGCCCATAGTAGGCACTCAGTAAACAAGTGATGACTGAGGATATGCCCAGCAGCTCACAGTCTATCAGGAGCTAAAAGCAAATCCCATTAGTCATACGGGTGACTGCATTTCTCCATCCATGAGTAATTACTGATTAGATCAAAAGGCTGTATGAGCGAAGAAATCTGCAATGAGATACGGTCTCAAAGGGAAAGATAATTCAAATACATCTATCAGAAAAAGTGTTAAGAAATGCTTTGATAATATATAATCTCATCATGTGAACGAGCAGAATTTTCTTCCAGGTACAATCTAGAGAAAGGCAGGATAACAATAGTGGTGGTCGGGGTAACACTATTTGCTGGGCGCTGAATGCGCAGGGCCAGCATTAACCCTCCCCACATTGCCTCAGGCGGTACCTGTGATTCCTGCTCCACAGAGGAAGAAACTAACAGATGAGAACTACCAAGGTCACAGTCCAAATCGGCAAGGATGCTTCTGTCCAGACTCTCCAGACTTCCTTCCATACCTTCCTCCCCTCTCTTAACCACCACACCACATATATCTCCTTTTAAAATCTGCAAGGCAGTGGCTGTTTTTGTTCTTTTTCTTTTTAAGGGAGGCTTTGTTTCATATCACATATTGTTCAAAAGCCACTTTAGGAACTCACTATAACTCTACTAGAATTTTCTTTTTGTTGGTATAGATCTGAAAGGAATCTTTGAGTAATTATAAAGACCCAATTGAAACATTTACTTTACAAGGCTGCCTCCTGGAATTGAGTTTCTGCCCAAAGTAAGTAAGGGGGTGGACTAGCAGGAGACATGGCAATAAAGCCAGTTTAAAAATCCTGTGGTTTGATTACCAAGAAAAAAAGTCGCTTGAAGGTTAACACATACTGTTAACCTTGTGAGAACTGCCAGTGTTTGGGGTAGACGTGTCTTAGCCCTTAAGTATGCTTTCATTTCAGAACTTTCCAAGCCTGTGAAGAGGGTTGTAATCCCCTGTGGAAAACAGATAAATTGAGGTATTCCAAGAACACAGATGAAATCCAGATCCCCGGGGTCAATTGGGAGTGACATCACACCACAAGCCAAAGCCGGCCTCCACTACAAGGGGCTCACACAGAAATGAGAGTCTTGTTCTTCTTCAGCAAATCTGGGGTGTGCACGTGTTGGGTTTTATAGGATGGCAGTTCCTATGGGAAGATAATTACCTTCCCCCCATGCTGGCTTCACCTGCTTTGCATAACCAGGAAAACAATGCTCTGCTTGAAAGAGTCTTGTTTTATCAAATCAAACTTGACCATAGAGTAAGGAGGAAAAGGAACATCCTAATACTTTTATAGTCTGGGAATAAAAGGAGTTTATAATTCCCCAAGTATTAAATGCAGTTAAGACAATACTGAATCACAAATAAGGTTTTAGTGGCTACAGTCTTTTCACTTCAGACAGACGTGACTGCTGCTGTCTCGGCCGCCAGCAGAGCAGAGCTGTCACTTACAGACCACTCACAACCAGACACTGGTCTCAAGACGCTATGATGTACATGCTACTAGGTAGGATTCCCATTTTGCAGATGAGAAAATAAAGACACAGAAATTTAACCTAACTTCTTACATAATATTATATAATACAATGTTATTTGTAGGGTAAATGGGAAAATTGTCAGGTTTTTCCTGCTCTCCCCTCAATGATGGACCTCTGCAGGCCTACACACATGCCTGATGGCGGCCACCTGGAGTAGGGTGTGGGCATGCGTGTGTGGGGACACCTGAGCCAGAGACTGGGCTTATAAGCAGAGGAAGCAGCAGCAGAAGCAGAGAGACAGAACGTGGAGCAGAGGACCTTCCGTTTGGGGTGCAACAGAGGACACGAGACGCCTCCAGAGAGCTCGAGAGAGTTAAGATTTGCCAGGGGCTGGGAGGCCTGCCAGCCTCCCGGCCCCATTGCCTGCCCTGTACCTGGTTGCCTCCCTACAAGAGACCATTAAAAAGCATAAAAGCCTGCCCAAACCACCAAGGGCTCCAGAACTCCTTCCCGTTAGACCTGTCTGTGCAGCTCCCTAGAGACCTGTGCTCCCTGTGGTCATCCTGCCAATACATATTCAATAAAAAAAAAATGTTTCTCTCACACAGAGAAATGTACCCAAACTTGCTCAGGGTCAAAAAGTAGCAGAACCAGGATCCCTAGTTCTAAGCCACTGTGGCAGGAGCATGATGAACCGCCACTGAACCATTTGTTGGTGTTAACAAAATAAGCGTTCATGGGGTTGCTGGAGCACAGATCCAGGGGCAATTGAGGTGTGGGATGTAGCCGCTGTTTCACAGTCTACACTGGGAGAAACGTGTCAGCTTAGAGAGACTCTCAGACCCAGCTGAACTCAAGGGGACCATTTGCTTGGATGAGAAGAAAACTAATGAAATGTTTTAAGGTCACTAAAGTTTAATGTCCCCAAAAGGACTTCGACATAAAGTGACCAAGATATTACATCACACATAAAAAAAAAAAAATAAAGCCCTGAATTTCAAGGAAACTGAAAGATTGCTAGCTTTGTGTGTGTTCAAAGAGTGCCATGATGTTCCCCAGCTGCCCTGGGGTGTCTCTTTTAAGCAAACAAATGACTCTGAACTCCCAAGTACCCAGGCATTCTAGCCATAGCTTCATTCACTTGCCAAGTGGCTGGTCCCTGACTTGATACATTTCTGGTTCTCCAGTAACACTCATGTATGTGTGGCTCTCAAGTTCCTGTTTACAAAAAAAGTGTCGTAATGACAAGTGAGCCATTTCCAACTTGATGAGAACTGCTGCTCATTAAGTCCTTTCATTCCACATACTGGGAGATGGAGGGACAGCACAGCAGTGATGGTAAAGCAGAGGCCACCTCTGCCCAGCGTCTGGGGCCTGTGGGTAACACAAGAGAAAGAGCAAGGGACAGATGCTGGCGCTGGCTGGCGGGAGAGCACAGGCCCCATTTAAGGGGGCAGTCACAACTCAGTCACAGCCAATTCCTACCACTGCTTACAGTTTTCAAAGACAAACAACAACAACAAAAAATCCAGCTATCTATGTTGTCCCTCTGTTGTTCTATTTGGTTTCCAATAGAAAGTTTCCACAGACACTGAGCAAGCCAAACAGAGCAGGGCCACAGGACAGGTAAGGCTGCAACCTGGTTGCTTCTGAGGTACAGAAGGAAAGAGGCAGCCTGACTGGGTAGAGGCTGCCCTGCGCAATTCCTTCAGATTCCTTCCAAGCCCACAAGAGAAGCAGCTGGTAGAGATGAATGTAGGGTTCAGTAATGGGTCTGGTCACAACCGGAAGGCTGTCCTACAAAGACAAGGTATGGAAAGAAGCAGCAAAGCCTGGGAACCTGATTCCCTTTGTGGAAGAAAGTGCCATTCCAGACAGCCCGCCTGCATATTGTTTCATGTTATATAAACACAGCTAATTGGATATGACTGGTGTAGTGATTAGAGATGCATTAGCAATTTGATTTTTTTAAAGCAGACATTAATCAAAAATACTAAAATAAGCAGTTACCAAGATGACTCTCATTTTTCTTGTCTTCTTCTCCAAAATGGATTGTTGCTTTTAATATTTCAGCTGCCATCACATTATGTTACCCATTTAAACCAGGTTCTGAACCTAATGGGATTACCTAGGGAATAATTTCTCAAGACTCACTTACTATGGTGCCAAATAAAAAAACCCAAATAAATCCTGGACACTGACCTCTGAAGCCTGACCAACTGCTCACTGTGAAAGGGAAGGAAGAGTCTTAGGATAAACCCTGTCCTGGCAAGAACTTCAGCCACTAAACAGAATGGATGTGTCACAATAAACAAAGAGAATAAAGAACAACCACCAGGTGGGAAGGAGTGGTTGGAATTGCTTAGTCTGGAATTAGTAGGTGATGTGGCAAATACAATAAGGGGATGAACGAGAATGAGAAGGTAAAGCAATAAAGATGAAATAAGGAGAAATGAGGAAAGAAATAGCTAATTTAACAAAAAATCTCTAGAATTAAAATCTGGTAGCATAAAAATCTTAAAACACAAAGAACAGTTACATTATGGGTTAATACCAATTGTTTTCACTGTATGAATATTTGTTGACTAAATTTTAAACAATAGGGTTTCAAAACTCTCTCATTTATAGGTCCTGGTTTAGCTTTGAGGCATTCTCCATTCTCCAGTCAACCCTTCTATTCTCCTAAACTGAGTTTCTATTCTCCTAAACTGACTTCTTCTAGTAAAGCTGCAACATATTTGCCACGTGCAGATCAAATACTGAAGCTGAGTCAGAGTTTCTTATTCCTTCTTTTATTCCATAAATACCTATTAAGAGCCTTCCATGTGCTCCAAAGCATGGTGGCTTAACATGCAACAGTGAGCAAAACTGCCAGAGTTTATGGTCTGGGAGGGAAGGCAGACATTTACCAAATTATCATGTAAATGTATGATAAAATGTTCACTTTAGACACAGGACAGAGGCGGAGGGTGCTGAGTGAGCATGGTTTGCCAGAAGAGGCTAACCCAGGACGTGTGGTCTGAACTGCGCTCTCAAGGGGCTAACTGGGCTGGAGCAGGGAGTTACTTGAAAGGAACCGCTTGTCCAGGAACCTTCAGTCTGGAGGGAGGGTAATGTATTTCCAGAACTGAAAGCCTGTGGCTGGAACAAAAGGAATGAATAAAATTAATAATAATAATAATAATAATAATAATAATAATAAAAAAAAATAAAAAACAACAAACCAGCCTCCCGAGAGGAAGGTGTTCATGGAAAAATGACATTCTGCTGTTCTGAAAAACTTGGTGCACAGGGTGTGTCACCTTGGTCCGGACACAGAGGACACGGTGGGTGGAACCCACTATTTGGCAACCATTTCTAGCTCCTCCCTACCCTGGAGAGTAATGACCCAGATTTCATTCAGCCTGATCATGTGCACTTTTGTTATTCTATTATTTTAAGCAAAATGTTTATTTTTCCTACTGCCAAACTGCAAAACAAGAGCCAATCAAAAAGCCTATATTTCTTTTCCTTCTGATTTTTCATGCACTGAGTCTGAATTTAAAATAGAGCTAGGCATAATTTAGTTACAGAGAGAAGTACTAGATAATAACAGTAATGAAGTAAGTAGGGATTTGAGATTTTGATTTTGATTTGTAGATACCATACCAAAAAATTCCACCATAGACACCATGGTGGGTTTTGTTCTATTCTAAACTCTGTGTGTAGCTGCCCTGATGTCTAACAGCTTCAACACTTCCATTCTAATATCTGGAAACTCTGCTGCTCTGAATGCTATAATCACTCTAAAGTCAAAAGTCATTAAATATCCGTTTCTAAAATAAAAGGCTGTACTCATGTCAGATGATGTCATCGGTGTCTGGACTTCCGTGTTCTCAAGAACAACTTGAAATAATCAAGACTATAGTGTACAAATTCCCAAGGTGACTAGTTTTCTGATTTCCCTCATAGAGGTGTGAGATGCGAAGGGAGGAAGGGTGAAGGGGTTGGGGATAAGCAAGAAATTAAAGTTTAAAAATAATAGCAAAGATACAATTACAGAAAAAATTGGTGCCTTAAAATCTGTACCTGAAAGTTGAAACATGCTAAGTGTAAGAGATGAAAACATGCTTCATTTCTTGCACAGGAAAGAGAAATCTGAAATACCACGAGCTACAACTAAAGCTATTGTTCATTGGGTGCATTATTTCTATACATGTGGTTATTCCCTATTAGAAAGTATTCTATCACATTTTTAACTGTGAAGAAACCTTTCTTGGTGAAAGACTGAATTCTTTTCAGGGTGGTGATTTGTAAAGAAATAAGCCCCAAATCCTACCTCACTCTCTGAACAGATCATATGAACTGATTTCTTAACCATAACAACAAAAATAAGTAAATAAAAAACTCAGTTATTTTAGGGTATAGTTCAGACAAAACCACAGCCTCAAAAATGAAAACTCTAAACCACTTTGCATGTTGAAAAAGGTAAATTGTTAATGAACACAGCACCGTATCAGTTTCCTGTTCCAGATGGCTCTCGGTCAGGTTGGCAACTACTCAAGAGCCTGACGAAGAAGTGTAGGCATGTGTCTCATATTTTAAATGAAAGAAGAAAAAAAGGAGAATGGGGCTACATTTTATAAACACTTCAGTGAAATTTACCATTTCGTTTGGGACCAATTCAGACCAGGTGCTGAGGACAGAGTACACAGGCAACACAAGAGGGAGAAAAAGTCAGACTTCTATGGGAATAACATTTTTGGTTATAACTTTAAACTAAAGTTTGAAAAATCAATATTACCATGGTTTTACACATATGTTCTCTTCTGGTGTTTTAAACATAAACCGTCTATTCTCACATAATAAAATAAATCAAAGCCTGCAGCCCATTGTGTCTCTTAATTTTCTTCTGCTGCAATCCTGGGGTGTACTGCTTGCACCGAAGTCTCTTTCCTCCAACTCAAGGTCCTTATGATTGTCCTTTTGGGTTTAGAGGATCTTCCTTTATATTCTGATTAAAGATACTTTTCCTTTGGGGGGGATAATATCTAGTAGAACTTGAGACACAGATTCAGCACCAATATTCACAACAACCTCCTTCCCAAAGTTAATTTTAAAAATCCATATTGACAATATACCTGTTCCTTCTTTATTCTAGGCACTATGACCTTAATAGGTAAATTGCGAAACACACTTAAAAGTCTCACCCAACATCTTCTCCTGGGAAGGATATGTGATCTGAATTTCCACAACAGATCAGCAAATACACATCGAAATACCAACATAATACTATCCTTGCCCTCAACACAATTATGGCCACATGACTCCGCTCGGTCAGAGGGAACCCCACCCCCTGGCAACAGTGACTGAAAGTCAGTTTTGTTTTTTAGGACTGATCTACAACCCCTGGAAGAAAATGGCTCTCATTTTTTCTTGGGTTGCTATTCTGGAATGACAAAAGCCAGGAATGGCTGGGACAGATGAGAGGTCACACAGAGGCAGTTACGATAGGAAAGAATAAGGCAGTGTTCATAAAGAAGAAAAGCTTAGATGATACAGAGTCTCAAGCATACTGTTGGAGCTCCTAAATATAGCTTTGTCTCTGGACTTCCCATATGAGCAAACAGGAAAGACAAATACTAACTAGAAAAACATACTCGCAAAATAAATGACTAATATTAGTAACCTGAATAATCCTAATGCTCTGATTTTAACTCATTAAGAATAAAATAAATAATTCAGTAGAAAAAATAGGAAAAGACTGTAAGCAGACAACTCACAAAAGATGAAATACAAATGGCAATTTTTTTCACTAGTACTCAATAAAATAAAATTGCTATATAGCCTCTACATTGTTCTTACCAGTTTTTTATAATAATCGTTCTTTCCAAATTTTCTATGATAAGAATGCATAAAAACATTAAGTTGGTGTCAGCGGCAGGATGAATGACAGCGAGGAGTGGAGTCAAGAAACATTCTAGGGAAAACCAAGGACCAATGTGTGGGGCAAGAAAGCATCTTTGGAGACATGTAAACAGCATCTCAAAGCAAACAGAGCATAGAGCTGGATTTCAGGGTGTGGTCTGACAGCTCTAAGGGGTGAAGTTGAGTCAATGACTCCCACCGCCTCTACCCTGAGATGATGTTCGCATCCCTGAAAAAGACAGAATAGTATTGAGGAGTGGATTTGGAAGCAGAGAAGGGAATCCAGATTCAGATGAAAAGTCTATGAAACTAGAACCATAAAAGGGTAGAGAATCAAGAGAACTTGGATGTGGATAATAAGATTCTTTTTACGATGAGGCTCCAATTCCAAAGCAAGCTAAGTGTCTTAACTCTCAAATCACCATCTACATGCATATTTAGGAGTAAAAGTTAGGCCGCTTTCCCACTGTGCTCTCTTCACCACACCATGCTTTCTCTCCTGTTGGACCCATAGCTATGTATTCAAGAAAACTAACTTCATATACCATTTCTTCTCTTCATGATTGAGAAATTTATACCACATCTAATGTGCTGTTAATAAGAATAAGCAATATTTAATAATCTTCTCCATCACATATATAAATATTACTATTGGCATCACGTGCAGACCCAAAAATTAGTGACATGAGCAAAATGATTTATGTACCTGTAGACACAGAAATATCAAGGCAAGAAGACCCATTCGAGTATCTTTGTTAAGAATGGTCATTTCTCTGATGTGGCATGGAAAAATTAAGAAATTGAGAAAGTAATTTATAGTGATCCTTTAATATATTAGCAAAATTACTTAACTAGTTAGCTACTTTAGTAGATAACTCTAAATATTTTTCTGCATAGCTTGTGATATATGAGCTAAACATCTTAAACTTCACTTGATATAGTTGTTTTGTAATATGTACTGTGGTTAACTATTTTAATATGTTGGACAGTAAAACTAAATGTAACAGTTCCAACTTTTCTCATGGGGGTGATTTAGGGCAGACATATGTTCTTCATCAGAGTTTCCAGCAGAAATCTTAGAAACCAAGAGGAAAAATAGACCCTGTTATACCAAACAGTGTTGTAAGCCATAAAGAAAAACAAGTCTTTAAAGCTATTTTTTGTTTTGCTTTGTTTTGTTCTGTTTTGTTTTGTTTTGCAGTCCTGACACAAGAAATCTAAAACGCTAGACATGAATACATATTTTTTAATGAAAAGTCTAACGCTGGCATGCAGCAGTAACTGAAAATCCATAAATTGGAACAAAGATGAGGGAGAATTCTTTCTGATACAAATTTTCCCCTGATCCTGAAGTCCTTGAGTGGAGGGTTCTCCAGTCACAGCTTTGCACATTGTCACCTAATGAGATAAAGTTTTCATTCATGTGTGGGCAATATAAAGGCTGGCAATGAACTTTTGGGATCATTCTTTCAGTTACCACTGCAATATCCTTGCCAAGCCAGGGGGAATGTTCAAGGACTAAGGAACAACTTTTCAAGAAAAAGATCTTTGAAATCTCCAAACCTATTTTTATATTGAAGAGTGCCCTTAGGAGCAGAAATCTGCAGAAATGCATATTCTAAAACATTATGAATTACTGAGGGAAAATATGAGATGAGGAAATAATGCAGAGGCAATAGAGTAAAGGAAGCAAAAGAGGAGAAATTCTTATTAGCGCCTAATCTTTTACAATTCTCAGAAGTACTTCATATTTTATGAGAAGGACTGACTTTCTACGAGACTGGGAAAAAGTACTTAACCAAGTAGGAAACATGCTTTTGTTGTTGTTTTAGAACATACCTCTGCTAACATAATAAACAAATGTCTATTCCTTATGCTAACGGAGATGAAAATTTTTATAATAAATAGCAGCATGAAGAGCAACAATAATTTTATATAGTGTATGTTTATCTGAACTTTTTAAAAGAGGAAAGTGGTAATAAATCATTGCAAATAGATCTTTAATGTTGGTTGAAGTACATGACATTGTTTTATTGTGGATAAGAGCACATATATGCTTGACACTGGGAAGCAGGCCTGGAAGTATCATGAGCTCCCTTTTCCAATTCAGGGAATAACAAATTCTCAACTCCTTCCTCATTCACAGTTGATGAAGAGACCCCTTATTAAGAAATACAAGAGAACCCCAGTTAGAGCTCACGGGACCCTGCCTACCTTCCCTGTGTTCTCAAGAACAATGTTTTCTGAACTGGACCTGCCTTTCTTCATTTGCTACATGGGATTGTTTTTAAACAGGGCAATAGAAGTAAGAAGGAATGAGAAGAAATAACTCAGGAAACAAGATCCCATAAAATTAAAACCATTAAAAAGCTGAAATAATTTTTAAAAATCATGGCCCATCATGAAGATCATTTACACATTTTATGTAAATAAAGTTCTTATTATCCCAGTTAGAGTTACAGGAATCCCTATGCTATTATTCTATGATAAAGTTTTGGGATTAGGTAGCAAAAGAAACACAATTATTGATCTAATTAGAGAAAATACCATCTTCACATAATTCGAGAACTTCCATACAACGTACTCTTTACTTTCTAATACTTTAACATCCCGAAATGTCTTGAGCTCACTAGTATCATTTCTACAGATGGTGAAGTCTTAGTGTTGGTTCCCTCTCCTGGCAAGCTCTGCTCACTAGGGTGAGCTGGATGTTCTGACTGGTTTTATTTCCTGAGATGTCTACCTTACAGTAAACCTCAAACTGCTCTTCAGGATTTTCCATGCAATAGAGTTCTATGAGAAGTCAACTTCCACTTAAAAAAAAAAAAATACAGACTCCTAGTTTCTTGAAATCGGCAATCTCAGATTCATATTCCCCTGGCAACAAAGAATTTCTAGTGTGACACAGTCCCTACCACTCCCTATTGACTTTTTATTAAGACTGAATACCTTTTGCTATTTATCATTGAATTTACACTATTGTTTTTCCAAAATATAAGCTCATTTACTTATTCATAGTATGTGCTAGTTCCCCCAAGCTTAGAGACACCTAATCGCAATCCATGGTTTCAAATATCTTTAAAATATGAGGATACCATATAATTGTGGTTTTGGTATCTGTTAACTGAAAGATACAAAGGGAAAAAAACTGTAATTTCAGCAGTACCTTTAACTGAATTTATGTTTTATAAATCACCATGGCATCAACAAGTATTATATACTTACATCTGAAAAGGAACTCCTATTTGACAGATAATGCATGACACACAGAACAGTGAATCTTTTTTTATCTCATGAGTTGGTGCTATGCTATCCCCATTTTATTCATGAGGAAACTGAGTAAGTTAAATGACTTACTCCAGAGCCAGTGCCTGAACCAGAACTCAGATCCATCTGAATCCAAATCCCATGCTGAGCCTTTCCACAGTTCTACCAGCACACCATGTTTAGAGAGCTCACATCAATTCTAGGCAGGCATTCATGTTCAGTAAGTACTGAGAAGTTGAAAATTTTTGTGATAAAATTCCAGCTATGTAAACATACAATTGAGTATTATTTCAGTATATACTGTAAAATAAATTTCAGTATTATGACTATTAAATTAAAGCCCCCTGAGCATCATTCTACCTCAGAGTATATTAAACTTTCCTTTACCAATGTAGGAAAATCCACATTGGTAATCATAGCAAATATGAGTTCTTACCTCATTCCATTCTTGGTTTTAACAGAACCCTGACTTTGCTCATGATAAACATATGTCTAGTTGGAAATACTCATTAGATTGCCATGTAGTCAGATGTGCTTATAAAACCCAGTTCTAAACAATAAAACAAGCCTCTGGGCAGGACCCTCAGAAAAGCTATTGTTTTCCTAATACAAACACAGCATATTCTATCAGAATAGCTTTTACTTTTATCCTCCCGCCCATGCCTTGTCTTGCCTGAAGTGTGGACACAATGCATTGCAGAAAAGTGACCACTTCATTATCATGATGATAAAACCACACACTGGTAGAGGAAGAGAGGGGGAAAAGGAGAGAATGAAAGAGAAAGAGAAACTGAAAATGAGAGGGGAAGAATGAAAGAGAAAGAGAGAAAGTGAAAGAGAAAGAGACAAAGTGAAAGAGAAAAGAAACATAAGCAAGGCAGGTGTTTAGAGACTTACTGTATCTGTTCCTTCAATATTAGAGACAGATGCTACACCTCTGGCAAGAATAGCAGAGGGATTGAGTTCATGTGGAAATTCAGTTCTGAAGAAGTGGGTAAGCCAAAGAAGTGCCTAGAATCAAAAATGCCCTTGACTGTTTCTTATATTATCTAGAAAAGACTGTGTATCAACACGTAGCTTTCTGAGTGTAATCCCACTAAGCAAGACATGTGCATAGACATACGAAGTATATACAGCATATCTCTTTTTAAAATAAAAATATTTTATACTCGAAAAAAAAAAAAAAAAAGAAAAGAAAAGAAAAATAGAGAATGAATTTCTTTACACCAATCCAGAAACAAAAAGAATCCATGCACAAAATTAGAAAGGTGTGAGGAAACACCTACAAGAAGATTAAAAAACATCAGCAATATCTAAACTTAACCAAAAATTAATTCTATGTTAAGAAAATAATAACATGGTGGAATGGTTAAGCATGCATGGCATAAAGCAATAAGTGTAAACTAGTATGTTACATTGAAGTTATGGCAGGTTTAGAATCTCATGTTTAAAGGGTTCCAGATCGAGAACAACTGGGTTCAAATCCTGGTTCAATCTCTTATCATTTGGGTGATGACAACATGTTTAAGTTTTTATACAGAAAAGGTGCTGCTTTTTTGATCCTATCAACAGTTAAGATAACATTATAGCAGTCTATAAAAATAGCCTAATTCCTATAGTGATTAATTGCTTGTTTTCAATCACATTTTTAAACTAAATTTCATGAGCCACAAAATGTGTTCAAGGCAAAAAATTAATTCTGCCACCCAGTATCAAGTAAGCAAAGACTATCAATTGGAATAGTATAAGCTCTACACTGGGGCTACTAAAAACCAAGCTAACCTAGTTCTGAAGCAGGTTAAGCACATCCGGAAAGCAATTCAAGTCTCCCAGTACCTGCTGGGAGATCCCATCCTATTCTACAAGATTGAGTCACCACTGCCCCAACACTATTCTATCACTTTTTATCCTGAAATATAGATTAAATGTTATCCTTACCAGTTAACTGTAAAGATAAACCCCACTTCTCTTGACTTCTTGACATACTTAATAAGGGGCATGTCAACACTGGCCAAGTAAAAGTTACCTTCAGAAATGGAGTCTTTTTTGCCCTCAGAGGTTAATTAGATGTGTGTACACCTGTGTGTTCCACTGGTCATTTCACTTATGTCAAGTTTAAGTAGTACATCTTCCCACCCAGTTTAAACTGACATACAAAATGAATGTGGCAGAAATGTATACTAAATGTATAGTAATAACATGTCTCTAAAATTTAAAAATATACTACAATTTCCATAGCGTCTTCTTTGTTAACCTTCAACTGCTGAACTTAGAAATTTTCCTAATATAAACATGAATTACAGAGCGCTTTTAAATGTGAAATCACATTTAATCACATTGCAAGAAAAGGCAATTTCCTGAACAATCATAAATAGTGAAACTAATAAAGAATAAAATGCTGGGTCAATGAACACCTTGAGCAAGTATTAAACGAAGACTCTTACAGCATGACTTCAATTCCCAAAATAATATAGTAACATATAATGTTACAGAAAAGTCATGCAAATAACCTCAGCTAGAACACATCATCTCGCCTATTCTGAAACCATGCATTTTACAAATAACTTCCAGTTAAATTCTCCTAGCATCCAAATTTACTTTGAATCAAATCACTCTTCTTAGCACTATATAAAACCCTATTAAGCCTCTTTAAGACAATATTCATTTACAGTCAAACAAACACATGCAATCACATATAGTGCTGTACGTAATGAAACGGGAACAAATTTTAAAAGTTTTCTTTAAAATTTAAGTTGGCAAACAGGCAACCTTTCATTTCTGTGGAAACTTCATTGGGTTTCCATCTTGTCAGGGTTTCGTTTTCCATATCCAAACTCAGAAAAGGTTAGCAGAGGGCATGCAGCATGGGACCTCCAAGGTTAACAGCTACGCAACACTCTCCTGAGCAATCTGCATACTCCCCCCAGCAAGGCACAACGGGGTCAGGAGGAAAGGCTGAAAGGCTGAAGGCTGTAAGATCTGCCTGAGATTGAGCCTCTCCTGAACAGAGAAGGCCACACACAAATTTTATGTTAAGTTTTAATTACTTCTCACTCTCAAGCAGATTCAGGTTCAAGCCATCCTACTGGAAATGGCTTTATCCAAAATATAAAAACAATATCAAATTTGATAGAGAAACACAAACATGTTTCCATGAGTTATATCACAATTCCTACTAGAAATGAAAATGGTTAAATGTTTGATATTTAATTATATATGTATTTCTCCCAAATGAGTCCTGTATAGTTTACTGGATATTTGAGTATTATTATGGTTACTACCAATTAATTCAGATTTGATATGATATATGAGAAATCAAAATACAAAACTATTCTTGAAATTGGCAATTTTCAATCCTATAATTGTAAGACATATTAGGGAACTTTTTCAAGTTTTGAAGTGACAATCTCAAATGGAACTTGTCAACAAAAAACTCTTTGAATAAAATGTACATCTATATACCCTTAAAGATATTATGCCTTCTGTGAAGTCTGCTATTTTAACAAGGCTTTAACTCTAAGGAATATGAATTCTGACAAGCAACTAGAATGCCATTTCACTACCACAACCGAACAAAAATATCACAATGAAAGTTTTATCCTAAAAGCTAGTTAGTATTCCTCAGGCCTCATGAAATTCCAACAACTCTAATGAAGACAGTTACTTCCTCTTCCTGAAACATCTTAATTTTTATACCCATCTTGTATATCGGTGATGTTGACATCCTGTATCTTTGTTAAACACTCACCTGTCATCTTTTGCAGTAAAGGTGATAATTCAGACTCCTCACAAAAGGCCTGAGTCAGTGCTTTCTTCACTTTTTCTTCAGCTTCCCCCAGCTCTTTGTCCACAGTGAACTCCCCAGTGATAGAATAAATATATATCAGAAGGATCAACAGCTCTTCAGAACTGTAGTCATTGTTGGTTCTCTGGTTCAAAGGCTTAATCATGGGCAACAGCTGATTTAACACCACAGACAGGGTGGACTCCCCAATGCTCTAAAAGAAAAGGTGACAATGTGAAAACATGTCAGTCTGGCACAAAGACATTGCTTATGCACTACAGTGTATCAAGGAGAGCTCACTGACCAGAACTTTTCTGTTTGATTTCTTTTCCTGGAGCAAATACTGCAGGAAGTTTGGCATTAGAGTTTTTGTTTTGAAAGATCTAGTTTATAAAATGCCCAACCAAGTGGTACACACTCCTATATTATCTTATATATTACTTAAACAAATGAGTCTACTAGTTTTCAAAACTTAAAAGTAAGTACTTCAGATGCTAGAAAATTTAAATAAATACATTTGTAAAGGAATGTGATTAAAAATAAACGCACGACAGCATCCATCTATCTAAATGAATACTGACACTGACACTCCTGAGGAATTTTCCAATTTTTCAGCATTTTAATATTCCTTGCATTAGCAGACAGAACTTTTTTTTTTTTTTTATAACAATGAAAAGTCATTTTCTGCTAAATCTAGAGAACAGACTAAGGATCAAACTGGATAATGTCACAGCGTTCAAGATATCTTCAGGTGAGTCTTAAGGTAATGCACTTTACAACTTTTAAAAATGTTTGCTTTCAGTTCTTCTACCAATTTCTAGAGTGCTATTTAGCAGATAACTTTAAAATATCTCACATAAGATAACAATATTGCATTATAGAAGTAACCACATAGCTTCCAAGGAACTAGACCCATTTCTAGTACAAATTTTGAGATTCTTGGTGAGTAGATAAATCCCCATTTTAAGTAATGTAATTTAATTTCACTTATAAAATAAAACCTTATAAAATAAAAATGTATGTATGTATGTATATTAAAATCTGGGGTTAAACAATCAGAATTTGCAATTTTCACATTATTCATTAACATGTTCTTAGCATCTACTATGCTCCAAGTATTAATCAAGTATGCACTCTAGTTGGGGGAAGCAATTAAAAAGCTAAGTAAAATACATAGTATCTGAGATGGTGTTAAGTTCTACTGAGAAAAATAAAGCAGAAAAGGAAATGGAACTAAGAGGGGTGTGTATTTATGTGTGTGGAGATGCACTATTTAAAGAGGAAATGCCATAGTAAGAAGGGAGTATTGGAATCAAGATTCACAGAAACTCTTTCTGAATGACATTGACAGCAAGCAGCTGAGTGTGATTCTGTATTGGAATGACTACTCCAAAAGAACTTTTCTAGTCATTTCCACACCTGGAAAAATATGGCTATGTCATCTCAAGGTTAAGTTTCACAATGGTATAATTTAGTACATGAAAAACAGCTGTTGCAATTTACTTCCAATAAAAATCTTGGAGATTTGGAATGTACCACACAAAAATAAAATAAGTCTTTGGAATGAATGAAGTAAAAATGGAAAAGAATAGAACTGAAATTTCAGTGTTACAGCATCACGACATGATCTCCAAGTGCACGTGTGTGCACATGCTTGCGCGCGTACACACACACACACACACACACACACACACACCCCTCCTCAAGAAATGGCTGAAAGGTTTTCAGGACTGTCTTAATAGCCATAGTCCAAGTCTCATAGTCTCTTGAGAGAAACCTCCAAATGTTTTTCCTTTTTGCCAGCTATCAAAAGCAATTTAAAAGAAAGGAGCTAGTCGGTTGTTCTATTACGAGAAGGGTGTGGGGGCTGCAGCTTTTGTCTTTATTTTTTTATCTTAACACCAACTCCTTGGCTGATATTAAGCAGACTTCTTCACTGTATTATGTTCCATTTCTAAAAAGCAGATATATACATCAAGCATTTACCCTAGCGGAGCTATAATTCCCTCCCCAGAATAGAGGGATAATTTTTAAATATAGTTGTAGAAAGTAAAATGGGGTATGCCAATCATCAAAGTCATTTGAAAGAATTCCCTCACTAACATCTAGCCAGCAGAACATCATTTCAAGTTACTAATCTAAGCTATGTGGTTAGAAGACAAAAATCCCTCATCAGTGACCCCCAAGGAAACTTCTGCTGCCTAAGTAATACTTCTGCATAGTTATTTTTAAAATTACATTCTAAGTTCTTTCATGCATCCCACAAAATCAATAATTGAGGTAAATTTAAAATCAAGAATACTGATCAGTCTTACCGAAGCATGAGAGATTACAGATGGTGCACAGCACAGACTGATATATGTACATGTAGTTCCTAACTCCGTCCACTGAGAGAATCTAGAAATAGTGACATCCATGGCAATGAGCACACCCAGTGGTCAGATTTTAGTTTCTAATAGCATTCTACAAATATAAGATCCTTGGGATCCTTTGGAAAATGGCTGCTTCTAGGGGTGGCGGAGGGAAAATATAGGAGGAACTTGGGTACCAATACTCCTTTGAAAATAAAAAAGGGATTCTCGAGCATGTCAAAAGGACACAAGAGATAACTGGAGATCTGCCAATGGCCAAAGCTAGAAATTCTGAGTAACAAAAGAAAGTAGTAATGGATTATAATCCAAAGTACACAATAAATACCCTTCAGTCCTTGTATTAGTAAATAAATGAATAAATTTAAAAGAGACAAATCTTCCTTACAGAAGAATACCAAATAACTTATCATTAGATACTCCCTCCTCCAGGAGGTAGATTTTAATCTTCCACTTGAATGTGGGATGTACATAGTGACTTACCTCCTGGAAAAAAAAAATCACATATGGAAAGGGGAAGGAGTCACTTTGCCTTATTAGTCAGAAGGTCAAAGTTAACACCAGTGAAAAGTCATATTGACATCATGTCCCTAACATGATGTTAATGAGAATAGCACTCCACTTTTGTGATATTCTCAAACCCATAATCTCATGACAAAAACATTGGACACATCCTAATTGAGAGACATCCTACAAAATACCTCAACAAGTGTTCCTCAAAACTGACAAGGTCATGAAAAACAAGGAAAGTTTGAAATACTATCACACAGCAGCTGACACTAGGGAAACATACCAACGGAATATCATGGGTTCTTCTGAATGGGATCCTGGGACGGAGAACGGACCTGAGGGACAAACTAGTTAAATCAGAATAAGTCAGAAGGTTTTAGTTAATAGTAAAGTACTAGTGTTAGGTTCTTAGTTATGACAAATATACGAATGTCCTGTAAGATTTTAACAGAAGGTGAAGGATATACAGAAACTCTCTATACTCTTTTTGGCAACTTTTCTATAAATCCAAAACTATTCTAAAATAATACTCCCACTGGGGAGGGAAAGGAAAAGGAGGGGAAGGGAAGGGGCGAGGAGAGGAGGAGAAAGGGGGAGGGGAAGAATGATAGCAAGAGGCAAACATTTGATCTTTCTGTCAGACTGAAGATACCAGGAAAGACAACTGCAGCTTAGCGTGGGGAAGGAGTCCTCACGCCAGAGCCATCAGGGAAGGGAGGGACTGAGGCAAGAAACAATGAACTTCCCAGTCAATGGTAAAGGGAAGCAAAGAGGAAACAGAGAGGATCCCAGGCCACCTTAGCTTAGAAAGTAAACTAGACCTGCCTAGAGCCGTCCATAAAAGCAAGACTGCAGACTGGATGTATATTCATGTTTGATCTTCTTTGCTCTTAGAATGAAACCTCAACAGGAAGAAAGGAAAAGACTAGTGGCTCCCTAGATTAAAACCCTTTTAAAGGCAAAAGAAAGAATCTGAGGAGGCTTGATAATGAGGGCAAGGGAGGAAGATTATCTGCCTGAGTTTGAATTCTGGCTCCACCACTTACTCCACTCCACTCTTGAACTAGTAATTTAACTTCTCCAAGCTGCAGCTTCCTCATCTGTGAGATGAAAAAATCCCACAAAAGCCTGAATACTTAGCAATCCAAACCATGGACACCCATTTTCATAATATCGGGACAATTGCTTAAACTACTTTGTGGTTTAAAATAGAGTTATTTCCACAATGGAAGTCTCTGGAAGGACTTCCTCATGGTATCCCCATGAGGGGAGACCTTGTTTTCTGAGGCCAATCTTGGGGAAACACTATACCTTACATTTGAGGATATACTGTAGTAGCTTTTGTTTCCTGTGATTGTTATGAAGATTTACTAACAGAGGTAAATCACATTGATTCAGAGAGGCTGACAGCCTAGAGTAAATAGTAATGATTATCACCTACTACTTCACGAAACTTTTTCTTACCCAACACAAGTGATTAATATGAGTGGTAAGGGAATGAGATACCTTCTAGGAAAAGGAAGCCAGGAGTCTCAAAGGAAAGGGGAACAATCTACAAACATTGCAAGTAAAACCACATCTTGGAACTTAACTGCAAAAGCTAGTAAAAGGTTAAAGGCAATATAAACATTATTAAACACTGCCATTTAAAAAGCACACACAGAGCAAACCACCACCAAACCCCCAAAATGGCTTCTTTATAAAGTAGCAGTATTAAATTTCTCATTCATTTTCATATAAATGGGCCTACTAGTAGGCAATGGAAGACTAGAGCTATGTCTAGAGTGACAAAAAAGGTTTTTTTTATTCTGCAGTCTGGGGCTTCTGTTATTTTTGAGCCAGTCTCCAGTGACTGCATACAAAAGGCCCTCTGTAAAATGTGTGTTGTCTTTAGAAAAGCCAACTTTGGGGCTGAATCCAAACACCTCTGCAAAGTCAGAGTCAGTCCCTGTGCTAGCTACCTCTGCAGGCATGAGGTGCAAACAGGGCATATTCCTTGTGCTGTTCTCTGGGCACAAAAAGAACAAAGCAGGGCACAAGACTCAAGAAGCTTACAGGTGAGCGGGGATAAGAGTGAATAGTTATGATGATGCAGTAAGTGATTTAATAAAGATATTCATTCACTGTGTGAAAACACAGCAGAGAGACACCTTATTCCCAGAAGACGTTGTACTTTTACTGAGTGATAAGCGATCAACATCTAATATCAGATAGGAGCGAAAACTCTGAGAAATGAGCAATGGGATAGAATTCTCCCTTCACTCCTTCAACAAATGACACTGGTCAACAAATTTTTACAAAAGTCATGCTACTGAAATAAAATTAGTAATTTCCTATCAATTTGTATGTGCTTAACACGAATATGACAGTCAAATTCTATTTTTGGCTCTAGTTTTTTTGTAATCTGCAATAAATTGATGTTTACATCACGAAATGCATGCCAATAGTAATAAGCCTATGGTTAATACCTGTAAAAAATCAAGTCATAGACTACTTCTTAGATTTCTTCGCTTGTCTCTTGTACAGCTGTTCAGGAATAGAATAGATGGAAGATGGTTTCCATTATGCAAAAGCACAGCCTGAAGACTCAGTTTCAAGGAGTCTACAAACAGTCTCCATCATTGTGGGTCATGAGTGATTTCTAAGGCATTCATGAGGCTCTCAATATCGGAACAGAATATCAGAGTACTACCCTTTCTGAAGAAAGGCTCCAACTGCTGGCGGCGGCTTTTGATAGAAAGTAATTGTGACATCTTCTTCTAGAAGTTTCCATTGTTGGACTCTTGATCCTAGCAATTCTGCCTTGTTCTTGGATAAGTCCAAATCATTAACCAGGTCATTTAGCTATTCCTGTGTTAGTCTGTGTGGGGTTGATGATGCACCACAGTGAAAATCTGGATCACTGCATGCTGATGGAACAGAAGAACAGGTTGGCTCACCCTTGTCCTTATCAGATGAATCAAGAGAATATTCTGCTGGAGGTTCTGGAATAGGAAGTCCCTCACCAAATGGAACTGGTCTCAATGCAGATGGAATGCTTGGGTAAACTATTCTCGACTTCTTTTGCTTCTTTATTCCACCAGAAAGAGGAGGAACCAAGCAGAAGTAACAGTCTTTTCTGTGGTTGCTTGGCTCTCACCACACCATGGGGACTACAAACGGATGGATGGTCTTTTGCCACTGAACCACTGTGAAAGCTGTGTTGTACATGTAGCAGAGCATATATATGCGGGGCCCAAGGCTTGTCTTGGTCACCAACCTTGCATCCGAAGTAAAGATGATAAGCCTTCACTTGAGAAGTCATAATTTTCTTCTGGTTGGCAAATGTCACTTCCCCACAATTAGAGCTGAAATTGTCCACACTATTAATGCACTTTTGAGGCATTACTGTTCTGTATTGTGACTAAATGGATAAAATAATAACAGTTCTATGGAATAGTAGCTGAAACTGTCTCGCACAAAGTCTGAAATATTTTCAATGCTCAAACCTTTCTGACAGGGCTTTCTATAGTGCACTGCTGAGGTCAGCTTACTTCAGCAGCTGCCTGGCAGTAGTATTGCATTGCATCAGAAAATGATGCATTCCACTCTGGATGATGTGTGCGTTATGGTATTATGCAAAGCGTTGCAATATTACATCTTTCTAGGCTGATTTAGGTTGTTGTTGCAGTCTTACTGGATAAATTGACACAGTGAAACATATACAATGAATTATATGAAATATCTTCAAAATGAGAGCTAATAAAAAATTTTCAGGGTTATATTCATGTTCAGAACACCAAGATACTACAGATTAGGGCGTTTTTAAGTCAGTAACAATCTCATTGTTGACCAGTGTAATTAATGTACACGTACTAAGAGCAAGTGATAGGTAAAAGAATGGCCCTCCAACAGAGGCCCACATTCAAGTCCCAAGAACAGTAAAAATGTCACCTTATATGGAAAAAGAGACTTTGCAGATGTGATTAATGTTACAGATCTTGAGGTGGGGAGATTAGCCTGCATTATTTGGGAAATTCAATCAATCACATGAGTCCTTAAAAACAGAGGACCTTTTCATACTGTGGTCAGAAAGGATATGAAGATGAGGGATCAGAGAGAAGCAATGCTGCTGGCTTGGAAGACACAGCAAGGAGGCCGAGTCAACAAAGCAGGAATCTTCTAGAAACATGTAAAGGCAAAGAAATAGTCTCCTCTAAAGTCTCCAGAAAGAAATGCAGTGCTGCCAACACCTTGATTTTAGTCCAGTGAGACCTGTGTTGGACTGCTGACCTGCACAATTATATAAGATAGTAATGCAATGTATACTGTTTTTTAGTCGCTAAGTTTGTGGTGTTTGCTACATCAGCATGAGGACATTCATACAAATCTTTCGTGTGCGGTAGGACATAGGAAACTCTGCATCAGGGCCCATGGCCCAGACAGAGAACACAGTGGGCAGCAGGGCTCCCTAAACACTTGCTGAATGATGAAACAAACAAGCCTGCTCCATCTATACCACTAGGGAGCCAGCAAGAGCCTTCAAGGTACCACAGAAAGGGAAAACATAAAGACACACCAATTTAAAATTTGCTACTGAATAACTTTCTGAAGAATTAGTCAGTCCAATACCATGTCATCTCACAAGCCAATATTTATCAAGTCCAGAATAATCACATAGTACAGTGGTTTTCAAAATATGTCCCTAGAATCAAGATCCCAAACGACCTTGTCAAGGGGGCTACAAAGTCAATGAAATGAAATACTTTTAGGAATATTAAGCTAGTCATCTTAAAGGAGGGGGCAGCTACAAACACTAGAAGTAAAACAAATCAAAACTACTAGTATGGTAACTGTAAGACACTGCCTATTTCGCTGGATTGACATTTATACTAACAGGGCAAAAATAAAGGTGGGCAAAATTGTTGGTACCTTAACACAGATCAAGGAGAGTGGTCCCAAACAGTACTAACAGTCATATTCTTTATCACAATGCTATGTACGCCCAGCTGGAATTTTTTAAAAACTCAGTGTCACTTAAGAATGTCCTTTATGAAGCCATAAAAATGATTAATCTTATAGAATCCCAACCATTAAATAAATGTCTCTTTAATATTCTGTGTTACAAAATAGGAACTATGTATACAGCACTTCTGTTGTATACTAAAGTAAAATGGTTATCTCGGGGAAAAGCACTTATATAATTTTTTGAGCTATGAATTAAACCATTGTTGCTGGAAAGAATGACAGAAAAATTATGTTTATTAAGACATGGGTATTTGGCAGACACTTTCTTGAAAATGAACAAAGTGAGCCTGTTCCTTCAAGGAAAACAACTGACATATTTATTGCCAACAATAAAATTCTGGCTTCAAGTGACAATTCACATTTTGGAAAGCTTATATTTGCCACTGCCAGATTCTCTAGACTTAAATATTTTTTTGATGAGATAATGTGATTATTTTTGAATTCCATAATGTGATTTCTTAAAATTCCATAGTGAAATATGTCAACATTGGGAAGATCTGCATAATTCTGGGAGTCAAATTTTCTAAATGACCAAAATATGATGTAAGAAAGTCAGGATAAGCAAAAGATCCATCCAAAAGATAAAATATATGAGTAGATTTTAATGTTAAAAAAAAAAGTACAAAATGCTCATTGATATGGTTTTCAGCTTCAAATTACAACTCAACTTTAAGAAATTACTATTTGTAGAATTTTGATATAGTACCGGACTAGAATATCCACAAACATCTGACGAGGTTGTCAAAATATTCCTCCCTTTTGCAATTCTGTAGCTGTATGAAGTTGGATTTTCTTCATATACTTGAACCAAAACAAAATATTGCAGCAGATTGAATGAGGAGGCAAATACAAGAATCCAGCTGCTTTCTATTCAATGACACATTAAAGAGATTGCAAAAATATAAACCAATGCCATTTTCACTTCTTTTTGTCTTGAAAATAAAGCTATTTTTCATAAAATATGTTATTTATGTTAACTTGTAACAGGTTCATACTACTTTAAAATTTTTCTCAGTTTTAATTTCTAATAGAGTAAATTGATCCAAGGATGTCACATCTTTAAAGAAAACCTCAATGTTTTCTATGCTATTTCCCCCTTCTTATGGCTGAAATGCACATAAAGTGGTAGTAAGGTAGTTTCAGCCACATGTTTCGAAAGGAAAGCAGAATATGGGTTCCTTAAATGAGAGCTTTTCAAAACTGAATGTGCAAGTGACTCTTGCACCTGTGGTTCTTGTTAAATGCAGATCCTGACTCACTATATTTAGAAAAATTCTGCACTTCTAACAAGTTTTCAGGTACTACCAGGATTGCTGGTCCATGGCCCATGTTTTGAGTGGCATCTGTACTGAACCACCTACCAAAGTCTAGATTGCAGTGTATAAAATGGGAAATAAACTTTGCTGCTTGAATCACTGCACTTGTGAATTCCTTTGGTCTCTCGTCTTATTCTGAACACTAACTAAAATAACTTGCAAATCTACTTCTCCAGCCAAATTTCTCTTTTTCTCCCTACCCTCACACTTGATTACCTATTGGACTGCTCAAAGTGTATAATTCATCTGCAAATTTAACCCAACATGTCTAAAACTGAAATAAAAAATTTTTACTCCCAAACCTACTCTTTATTGTGTATATCCAATATTATTAGATGGCACCATCATTTTTCCACTTGACCAAGACAGAAACTTGAATTCCGCCTCAGCTTCCTCTTGTCCCCATCACATTAAGTCAGCCACCAAGTCCGAACAATTTCATATCCATATCATCTTCTCTATTCCTTCCTGTACCATTACAGTTGCAACTGCCATGATTTCTAGCCATGATTTATCTTATTCTTAAAAAAAAATTGATCTCCTAATAATTATTTCATGGTTTTCTACTGCCTTCAAAATAAAAGCCTGTCATATGATGCATGCATTTCCTTTACCGCATGGCCCTAACACAGCCTTAACTGTTACAATCTCATGATCATGAATCCATTCCCTACAGGTGATATTTCAGATTTGCTTACCTACTTACAGTTGTACATGGTTATCTCCCTGCTTAGAATGTTCTTTTATCTCTTCTCCGTATGGTTTCATGATTCAATTTAAGCATTATCTTCCTTGGCCTTTCCTAAATGTGTAAAAAATATCTACTTTGCAATCCCAGAGAAGCCTCTACAATGGTTCTTATCACCCTGAATTTGCTTATTTATATCTAGTTTATTTGCAAGATTGAAAAATACTTGATGGCAAAAACCACATCTAGCACCTAGCTCAGTGCTTTGAACATAGAATTGAATATGTAGTCATCTATAATGAAGTGTAGTAGAGAAATGAACATTTACAAAGACGTAATTATAGAGTATCTCATTTAATCTTGGATTATTCTGTAACATAGGTATTACTATTGCAGAAGAATATATTTAGGTTGAAAATGATTACTTGTCAAGGACACCAGCTTGTGAACGGCTGAATCCAACTCAAGACTATCTTTCTACAAAATCTAATCTGGTTCACTACATTTTTTTCTCCAGTACTTCCCAGAGAGAGGGAAAACAGTTTGTGGGGAAGGGGAGCCCAGACCCTTGTGACAGAATAGGAACCAGGATTATTACTTGACTGGGTCATCAAGGGAATCCAGCAAATTAGTTAAATCAGATAAGAAGAGTAAGAGATAGGTTCACTTAACATGTCAGACGTGATACTGACTTAGTATTCCTCAGAGTCCCCAAGTAAAGTACATGACAGGCCCAAGAACCTCATTCAAGGTTAAAAACCTCTGGTGGAGGAATATATAGGTCAGCCACAAATGTTAAGGCAAAATATCCCACCTAGGGTGTCAGTATGCCATGTTTACCCTGTCACCCCAAGCCCAAGTGACACTTGGCTGGTGCCAAGAGCAGTTAGACTCAATAGTCTCTAGTTCTGTGTAGTTGGCAATCCAGTGTGCCCTGTCAAAACAGCATAGCTTTCCATGTGTATCTACAACCATGAGGAAAAAGGATGGGTCACAATGAAGAGAAAGGCACAAAAAGGAGTCATCAACCAGGGTAGAAAAGATCTCTAAAAAAGCAGCTGATTTCTAAAGACAGTAGGTTGTGATTATGGTAGGGATTTCAGAGAAGAAGAAACAGGAAGAGGGAAGTAGGTCAATAATGTGGCAGTTATACAGAGAGGCTCAATTCCCTTACAAAGAGAAGTAAAAAGTAGAAGGACAGTAGGCAGAGAAGGATCCAGATCATCTAGAACCACATCGCCCATTTCTTCTGATAAGAAAAGGGTTTAAATAGAGGAATGGTATGATCCTTTTACATTTTAAAAGGTGCCTACTCAGGTTGTGGTGAATAGAATAAAGTGGGGGCTGTGGAGGGGGGCATGGGTCGAAGCAAGGAGATAGGAAATAGATACCAATAATTCAAGTGAGAAATGATGGTTCAAGGTAGGAATATTGGAAGTGGTGTGGGTTGGTTGAATTTGGAAATATTTTGAAGCTTACCAACACGGCTTTTTGATAGATTAGATAAAGAGTCTGAGAGAAATAGAATAGTCTAAAATTATTCCAAGGTCTCTGGATGGAGATTCAGAGCAGGAAGAGGTGGTTCAAAAGAGACAACAGAGAGGGCAGAATTGGTATAAAATCTAAGAATGGGATGGCTACCAATATTTGAAGAAGGGGGATGTCTGAGCTTAGTTAGGGCATTGGAAAAATTCCGGGGTTAGCAGAATAATGGCATGAGTGATAGATGAGAAAGTTGGAAGAATATATCAGTAAGATTTAATACAGAGAATAAACTGATGTAAAGTAACACAGAGAAGCTAACTCCAAAATATAAACTTGTTTCCCAAAATATAGCCCTAGCCCTCTATGGGGCATTCAGAACCAGCTGGTACTCAGTGAAGCAAATTAGTTCCTGGTAGTGAGAAATGGAGAAGTCCTTACTGTACATAAAACCAGATTTTATAAATTTTCTCCTCCACTAAAAATGTTACTAGAGAAAAACTGTGGTCTAGTCACACAATGGAATACTACACAGGCAAGAGAATGACCTAAAAATCATAAAGCAAAAATATGGAAGACTCTCACAAATATAATGTTAAATGAAAGAATTCATAACAATAAAACATATTATGTAAGTCCATTTGTGTAAAACACAAAAAGCAGGGGAAATAAATGTATGTTTTTAGAGCTCCCCACTCACTGGCAAAAAGAGAGTAACTGAGAGGCAGCACAAGTTGGGGACTTCCAAGATTGTGGTAATATTTTGTTTCTCGAACTGGGTGCTGATCACACAGATGTCTTTAGTTTGTGAGAATTCAATGAGTTATATTTTACTATGTTACGTTTTACTTCAACAAAAACTTTTTAAAATACGGTTAGGCAGGAACACATTTCCTGCTCCTGGGGAGAACAGACTACCTACTTAGAGTTCTTATTACAGATTAGCATTTAGTCAAAGCAAAGATAAATAAAAGAAATATAGGAAAATACAAGTTTATGGGAGTTATCAAATAATCTTATTCAGCTACATGTACCTGTGGGTAAAGACTAAGAGCCTTGATTTCAGAGAAAGACTGAAAGAACAACTCTCAATGGCTGTTCAGTTTAAAACACACACATGTTCTAGGGGAGATATAAACACTTTTTGTAATGTTTTTTCCCCATCTCTTGGGAAATGATGTTACGCTGAGCTTTAAACAGAACTGCCAAGTTTAAGAGGCTGTTTTCTGTAAACAGGCCAGCGGGGCCATAAGTTGCATGAAATGAGGGACAAACTACTTCTTCAGAGAGCATAACAGAACACCACAGGGAGTTGGGAACTGTGCATCCACACAAATCTCTTAGCCATTCATCTTTATCTGGCCACCTTTAATGATTTAAGAGCTTTCTTTGCCAAGTTATCATCAATCAATTATAATGATTGAGCAGCCTCTAAAAACTGGAGTTTTTAAAACGTAACTATCCGTGACCTAAATTTCCTGCTGGTTCTGTTGGCCTCAAGTTAGGCTGCTTTGTCCATCATCAAGGGAATCAATAAAAATAATTTTAAAAAAAGTCACTGCTGGGCTCTCTGAATGCCTCTAATCAGCACCAACTCAAAGTGCTTTGTCTGAACGCTCAGTAAATACAACAAAGTATTCCATAGAATATATACATTACCTAAAATAACCATATTTTTATTTTTATTCCTTGCTTGCCTTCTTGTCTTTTATTCTGGCTAAGCAACAATTTCACAACTCTTAGCAGGCAAGTGAAATTATTTTGGCAAATTAGGGGATATATGAGAAGGTGAAAACATAAACTTTAGGTATCTTAATGGAGAATATGATACTGTACTTCCAAGCCTGTTGTAGAATTTAACTTCTAGGATTCACTACAGAGTAGGGAGGAGGGGAAAAAAGATGGTGGAGGCAGCAGCAAAAGAGGGCAGGTTACAGATTGTCCTTGAAAACCGGAACAGTTATCTTAAGTATCATTTCAACACATTCATTACACTTGGCAGTAAAAAGAAGGGTGCTGCATTGTCCAAGGTCTTGATTCCCTTATGAAAGTGACTGGTAACACAAATTCTACTCAAATGGTAACAACGCAAGTTCCTCTTGTCCAAGACCTGTCTGCAGAAACCCATGCTCTTAGTGGAGTAGACAAGGCCCTGCAGCCCTCTCCAAGAAGTATTCCAGTCAGAATTGCAACAGGCTGGAGACCACCTTATTAAAAGCAATTCTGGAACACTGTCTGCTCCAGAGGGAAAGTATGGACAAACTCCAGAAAAGGTCTGAGTGCTGGAATGGAGATATGAAGACAATCATGAAAGCAGCAAATTTGCCCTTAGTGGTCTCCACTTACCTCTCTCTGACTTGGCCCCTCGTCTCATCAAGTACTCAAAACTCAGTTTCTTCCTAGTACCAGTAAATGAGCCATTCTTCCTCTAAGAAATGAGGACCGGATGGCTCTTCTCCTCTAAGAGAAATTGGCATTTTAAAAGAGGAAAAGAGAGACAGAACCTAAGTGGAAAGGTGATGACCTTTTAATGGTTAAATTTCTGGTTCAGCAATAGTTGAGCAGTCATTTGCATAGAAAGCCTTTCTGGAGCTCTTCAAATTATATTTATAAAAATTAACTGTAGGATACTTAATATTTTTTTCTCCTCTTATAAAAATGCACTAGTATAGATCCAGAAGGTAGAGATCTCATTTTTATAGAAATCTCATTTTCATAAGGGTATAATAATTTGACATTACATTTAGGGACCTTCTGAGTTATTGTTCCTTCTATTCCATTTTTCTCATTCTCTCTGATATTTCTATGGCACATATGTTATTCCTTTTGTAGTTGTCCCATTGTCCTTGGATATTCTGTTCTAGGTTGGTTGGTTTTCAGTTTTCTTTCTCTTTGCTTTTTGGTTTTTGGGGATTCTATTGATATACCCTCTAGTTCAGATATTCTTTTCTAAGCCAAGTACCTTCTATTAATAAGCTCATCAAAAGTATCCTTCATTTCTGTTACAGTGTTGTTGTTTTTTAATCTCTAGTATTTATTGTTTTTTTTTAAGCATTTCCTTCTCTCTGCCTCACTGTACTGTTCTTACATACTGTCTACTTTATCCAGTAAAGCCCTTAGTATATTAATCATAGTTATTTGAAATTCCTGCTTTGATACTTCCAACATCCCTGCCATGTCTGGTTCTGATACTCCTTCTGTTTCTTCAAACTATGGTTTTTTTTTTTCCTTTTAGTATGCCTTGTAATTTTTTCTTGCTAGCCAGACATGATGTACCACCAGATAAAAGAAACTGCTGTAGGCTTTTAATAATGTGGTAGTGAGGTATAGGGTTACCTTCCCCTGGGCAGTTAACAGTTGGGACTGATAATATCCTGGCAGGTTAGGATCTTGTTAACCAGTTTCCCTAGAGGGTAGGCCTTATTAGAAAGAACATTGTGCTCTGCCATATTTCAAAATTGTTTCTTTTTCCTCTCAGAAACCTGAGAGGATTTTTCTCCTATGTTGACTGTGTAAATATGGTCAAGTCTCACAATAGTGGGGGAGGGTCCCCTTGAAGTACTTAACTTCACAGTTAATTTTCCTGAATCTCCAGCAATTCATCTATGACAGTCCCGGTTTCCCTATCTGGCTGGTACTGGTTCTGATGGTCATTTCTGCTTGTCTCTATTGTAGGAAGCTATGACACCGTGTATTTGACTGTTTCTCCAATCTTCAGAGCAGAAGCTTACCCTGAGTTCTCCCCTTGTAGATCCCAGAAAAACTGCTGATTTTTCAGTTTGTTGAGCTTTTTGCTTGTTAAGGCAGAGTAGAAATTCCAAACTACTGACTTATGGAACCAGAAACTGGAAGTCTGTTTATGTGACTTTTATTATCCTGATCACAAAGGATAAACACATTCAAAAGCTAAGCAACTCATTCACTGGGGATACCATTCAAAAGCTAAGCAACTCATTCACTGGGGAGACCCAGTTAGTATTATTAACTTTGAACCAGAAGACTACATGAAAAAGTAGAAACATTGAGACTTTTAATCAAATGTGAGGGTCTAATACATGTTCAATTGGAGTCTCGGAGAGAAAAAAATTGGGAAAGAAATATAATACTCTAAGATAAAATATACAAGAATTTTTCATAAATGAAGAAAAACATAAATCCACAGGTACAGAAAATGCAATTCATACCAAATAGGGCAGAACAAGACATTTTAACATGATGAAATTGCAGCGCGCGCGCGCGTGCGCGCGCGCGCACACACACACACACACACACACACACACACACACCTGAAAAGCAGTTAAAGAAAAATGGATCACATTCAAAGGAACTGCCATGACAGAGAGTATAAATGTTTTAACAGCAACAAGAGAAGCTGGATATAGCAGGGTAAATAACATCATAAAAGTCCTGAGTGCTACTCCTCTCAGTGCCCTTAGCTCCTATTATAGTGCCAAGCACATTCTAAACTGCTCAGAAAACACTGATTGAATAAATCAACTCCATTCTCCACCTTTACTTCAATTAAATGATCAAATTAGTCACCAGGAAGAATTAAATGAGACAGTAATGAAATTTGAAAGTATTTTCTTTTGTTCACGTCTTAGGGAGAGGGACTACAATAACAAACTTACAAGGCAAAAAACATTTGCTAATGTGAAACAGCGAGTCTCTACACTCCCATATCTCACCCTGCTCTCAATGAAGAGAAGTGCCTTTATTCAGTACATTTGGCATGGAATGTTTTTGCTTATAACAAAGACTCACATCACTTGAGCAAATGTTGCTGCCTGTGCAGTGTGGCATAGTGGCTTTCATATGTTAGTGACAGGCCACTGCACCATATTGACAACAGAAAGTCTTACTCAGCTCGAATTTCAGTTTCTCCTGGGGTTTCATATTCTGCTGACTTCAGATGAAACTTTCTCACCCAACAATGGCTGCATATTTTAGTCATTCCCATAGAGTTCCACAGGAATTTGAATTGAAATTCAGGAACTCATAGGGTACCTAACAAAGGGCAAATACTTTAAATCACTTTTAGAGTTAATAACTTTTCCACTCAAGTAAAATGCAAATATTGTCAGTATAGCAATAAATAGTATTTCTTAAAGTTATGTGCTATATTTTAGCTTGATTTGAATTTTAAACATTTTGTTTTTGGGGACTAAGATATTTAATATGCAAGTTCACTTGAGAAAAAACTATAATATTTTCCAAATTATTCAAATACAAACCAAAAAATTCCTGCTAAATTTAAACTTGCACATGGTGAGACTAAATAATTGCTTTAATCTGCCAGTAATCCAATGAGTTTATAACTATGTTCTTCTGAAATCTTTTCATTTTCTTTAATGTTCTCTGCAGATTCAAATTAACTCCTAAATTAACCGAAATGCTACTAGAAATCAGATTTACATTTTCTATGAGTTTGGTTATTTATGTTTTGTTTTCCCCCACACACACCAAAATAAAAGATATAAGGTGAAAGCAGAACAGTGTGACTAACTTAGAATACCTTAGTGTCTTTTCATTTTCCTCCACATAATATTTTTTCAAAGCACATGATTACAGAGTATAACAATTTTAAAAATAAAGGATAACTAGCAAGTAAGACAACCGCCAGTCTCTGTGACTTTAAATATGTGACATAGGTTCTCTCATCATCTCTAAAATAGAGCATTACACTTGAGAATCTGAAAGATTCCTGGCTTCAACTTTATAATCCCATCATACATTTGGGATAGTTACATCTCCCAAGCCCTTGGTTTCTTTGAGTATTCATTAATAATTTATTGGCAAGCTGTGAATCTATAACCTTTGTGAAGGTTTCTCATCCTCATCTCATTCTTCAATTCTTTCTACTCTCCATAACAGCCCATTTCAATTATTCCTATCTATTCAAAGAATTTTTTTCATGATACAGACCAGCACATTCAAGTGGGAAAGAGTGCCCAATGTGGAAGAAAACAAAGGAACATAGTAAAATAAAAATGTAAAATTGAATACTCAGATTTAAATTAAAAATAACATAGTCAAACTAGAAACTGTCTGCCTACCAAACACTTCTTTCAAATGTCTACTACTTAAAGTGTAAGTAGAATATATTTTGTGAAGTCTAAAAATGCTGCACAGATTTTAAATTAGTAATGCTTGAAAATACAGATGCCATCCAAAGGAAATGTATTTTTGTGAACTGACAGAGCACATTACTTAGAGGAAATACATCACTCAAATACTCCTTAAGCCTCCCAGAACTCTGGGCATAAATGATGAGATAGCATGGGGAGAAAATGGGACTGCTATCTTACTCAGCAGATTCAGTGAGCCAACACAGCAACACTCTTACTCTTACCAATCTATACAGTCGCCATTTCTTACCATAAGCTCAGAAGAGGGACCTGGATAAGGGAAGAGGGGTAACTATGTATTAAACAACTGAGCATGTGAGGGAATAAGACTTTCAGAGCACTGTTGTGATTAGTCCATGAGGAGCCTGCATACAGAAACAGTTTTCAAGCATGTCAACATAAAAGAAATAAAATGTTTCCCCCCTTTTATTCCTTCTTCCCTTTTGCTAGTTTTCCTCCCTCCTTTTCCTTCACTCCATGCATTCATTCTTACATTTATGTGACAAATGTGTATCCAATCACTAAGTGCTAGATGAAAGGATATGTTAGCAAAGGAGCAACAAGGCCCATTCCACACTATAGCTCAGCCCAGTGGGGACAGTAACATGAACAGAGCACTACAATGCAGAGAGTTGGGCTGAAGCCAGTAAATTAGTCTTCATGGTGCTGTGTTGAATACATTTGGGGCACCCAATTCAGAACTGGGAGATCAGGTAAAGTTTACTGAAGGAAGTGAAGATAACACAAGATCTGGAGAAGACACAGAGAGTGGACTAGAAGTGAGCGTGGATAACAATTTTCTTTTTTAGAAGTCAAAGCAAATTAAGAAAAAAAAAATTTTTAAAATGAAAACTAGATTTAACAGGATTCTAATAAGTATGTGCCCAAACTTTAGGACTCATGAAATCTTCGCTCTCCCTTACATTTAGTGATACATGATGATAACTTTAAGAACAGAGGTGAACCCACAGTAACCTGAGAGCACAATAGGCTGCATGCTTCATCTCTGCACGAAATTGACACACCGTCCAGTGAATCTAAACAAATGCAACAGTTCATCCAAGCAAGGACTATGAAATAGCCAATTCCACCTGATAGAACAACTGCTTTTCAAAGATCATAAAATGAACTAGGAAAAGTAACTACTCCAAAAAATGTCTCATCAATATACATAATTTATTTCACTGATGTCCAGTAATATAATTAGCAGTAAGAACCATTTTAGCACAACTTCTTTCTTTTTTTTTTTAAAGAATTATTTATTAATGCATACAAGCTGGGGTACAGGCCAGTGGCGTGGGGCGGCGAGAGGATTCACCAGCGACAGAGTGGGGAGCAGAACAGGCAGATCGATGGAAATACACTGCTGAGGGGAGCAGCGGGTGAGGCAGGAGGGGTCTGTTGCGACATGTCTGAATCTCCCTGGCTGGGTGTCGAACTCACATCGCCTCAGCCTACAGAGCAGCCACAGCGCAGAGCTTAACCACTGCATCACCAGGGAGGCCCACAGCTTATTTTTTGCGCCCCAATTTTCTATTTCTTTACTTCATTTAGTAACATGACCACACCTTAGGTTTGGCAAACACCACCCAGAAAAAAGAGTATTATTTTCAGACTCCCCTGCAACTGGAAATGGTCATTTAACTAAGGTCTGCCCAATGGGTTGGTGTGCTGTGGTGACAGGTGCAACTTCTGCGTCATGATCTCAGTGGGAACATGGTGTACCCATCACTTCCTCTCTGTCCTTATTTCTGATTGGTGGAATAGGAAATGTTTGCAAGATTTAGAATAATTATTTAGGACTACAAGCTGCAAGTTGTGTATATAATGGAGCAAGTAAATTAAGGGTCCTCATTATCAGGACTACTTTACTAGTCTGAGACCACCAACAGTGATTTTTTTACATGAAAAAGAATGAATTTTCCAACTTACTTATGTTTGTTGTATTATAGAGTCTATTCACTAGATGTACCCTACTTAACCAAATAATTGTCTGGCCTGTGCGCCCAAAAGCCTTCCAGGTGACTGGTTGACTAAGCAAACCTTGGGCAACAGGGAACTCATCAACATCTTATTTTTGTATTTCTTATTTGCTTCATGTCAAGTAGCAACACAGCTAAGCAGAAAGACAAACCTAATCACTGACATTGTTGTGCCCTGACAGGGGCTTATCTTCTTTGGGAGAGTTCTCCAAGTATCCAAGACCAAAGGTATCAAACATGGCTTTTTAAAATTCTACTCAGTGTCTGAGCTGAACTTGAACTAGCCTGATACATTATTTTAAGCTACTGCTTCATAAGTTTATAAGTTACTAAGAGTAGTATAAAGCATACACATATACACGCAACTGTTTGAAGATATTTCAATTTAACTGTGATTATAATCTAGAGTGAGAGCACCAGACTCTCTTAATTAAAGAGAAGTCTAAGGTTAATTTGTAGCAAACGAACAAATTTTAAAATGAAAGCATGACATATAAAAGTTAATAAAACTGGCTCCAAGTTAGTTAAATTTTGTTTCCTTCAGAAATATCCTTCACTCCCTCAAATGCAACATGAATAGCTTTGTACGAGCAAGGCAGAAAACCATGAGATGGAAAAACTAGCAATGACTAACACACATGTGTGCACACACACACACAAAATAGCCCAAGGGGGATACTCTGATAAATAAGTAAAAACCTACAAGGTATGACTTTTTCTACAATCAGCATGTTTAGGATTTTGCTCATTCTTCATGAATGAATGCAATATACCAACTCAGCTAAAAATCGCATGTCAGGCACTATTCCATACACTAAACATATATTAATTCATTTGATCTTTACAACAGCCCTGTAAGATGGTTCTGTTATCATCTCCATTTTAATGACTGTGTTTTCTCATCCATCAAGGTTTGATTTAAATTTCTTTTCTGTCTCTCCTTTTCCCACTATTTTGTCTCTCTTATTTTTTCTAGAACATACCACAGTTCACTATGAGTCAGTCTTACAGATTCAGTTCCCAAGCGTCCATTTCTGGAGTACATTTCTTCACTGTAAAACGAAGTGACTCATGCAGTTTGTGGGATAGAATGAAGATAATGACTATGAAGTTTTTATCACAATATCTGACAAGATATCTTCTTATTTAAAAACAAACCAACAAGGAAAAATGCAAACAGATATGACCACATAAAAATAGCCTTTCTATTCTAAAAACAATACTCCAAAATAAATATCAACAAACAGGGGAGAAAAAGGTGAATATTTTAGGTATATAAAGAGCATTTACAAATTAACCAGATGAAACCTCCAACAGGACAAAAAAGGAAGCAGAACTGAGCATTTCACAAAATATGAGTATGTAAAATGTCATGACCAAACATGAAAAAACATCCATCTTAACTGGAACAAAAACAGACAGAAAGACCAATGGAACTGAATAGAATACCCAGAATTAAAGCCACATATCTATGAACAACTAATCTTTGACAAAGGAGCAAAGAAAATGCAGGGGAACAAGGACAGTCTATTCAATAAATGGTGCTGGGAAAACTGGACAGCCACATGCAAAAAAAAATGAAGCTAGACTACTACCTCACACCCTGCACAAAACTCAACTCAAAATGGATAAAAGACCTGGATGTAAGACCTGAAACCATAAAATGTATAGAAGAAAATATAGGCAAAACTCTACACGACATACATCTCAGCAAAATCTTGAAAGACACATCCCTCAAAGCGAAGGAAGTGAAAGACAAGATAAACAGATGGGATTACATCAAAATAAAAAGCTTCTGTACAGCAAAAGAGAC
>PVIJ01005345.1:0-104903 GCA_004024925.1 Scalopus aquaticus
CGCAAAATGGAATAGAAAAGAATACAAGGGACCATGGAGATGGATCACGGGTGAATTGGTGGTGGGCTACCCAAGGGGAATGCAAAATGTAAAAGACATAAATAACAATAAAAAAAAAAAAGAAAGGCATTCTGCAAGATTACATAAAAATAATTCACTTTTTCTTCTATTATCCTTAAGATACTTTTTGCAATCATTTTTTATGGTTCCCATCTTAACAACCAAATTGTACGTTTCTGTATTTTTACCTACACTACTATCTATAGCTTTTAGTAAGTTTTTTTTTAGTCGTTTTTACAGAAACAGAAAAACATGTACATATTTCTACAATCTGGTATTTCCACATAACAGTACAGTGTAGGAATCCCAAAAGCCTGATACAGCTCTAATTTTTATTGACAATGGGTACAACAACAGTGTACGGTAGGGATATAACATAGTTTTTCTTTCCATAGGAATAGGTAATGAATTTGTTTGTAGTTGTTTGCCTATGATCAGTGTTTATATATACAGTGTTATATACTGGATGGGAGGATTCCTTTAGACTGAGTCTAGGAATTTGGTCTTTTGGTATAAATTTAAAAAATTTTAATAGACATGTTTACATTCCTTTCTCAAAAGGCAATAAAGCATTCCATTCCATCAGAAATTAGAGAAGTACCTTTTCCTTTATATTCTTGCCAGCAGTACATATTGATTAGTATAAATTTTGAAAGTCTGTTAAGTTATACTTCATTTAGCTTGCATTTCCTAACTTGTACTTTTTACTTGGTTGTTTATTGTATTCGTTTTCTCCCTTTTGTCCATGCCCCTTGTTTTCTTATTTTTTCCACTAACTTTTAAGTTTTTAAATATCTTCTATAGATATTAAAGTATGTCACCTGTACTACAAATACTCCTCTCTATATCTACTGCTTGTCTATTGATCTCTTTTGACATTTGAACATTTTGAAAAAATTTTATAGTAAAATACAAATGTAGTATTATAGAGAAATGCACTTAAGTGAAAAAGGCTTCTTTCTCTCTGTTCACTAGATTATACAAGTATGCTGTAAGGTTGATATTATTTCTTCTTGATGAAATTTACATTTCAAGCCTTTAATTGAAATTTTTTTTTGTTTTTTAATGTTCTTCCAAATAATCTGTCAACTGTTATTTTAAGCCATACCTATGAACTTATTTGTATTTTCTCCTACTGACAACTGCCACATTACCCCCAAAAATGTTTACTTTCCAATGGAGAGACAATCTGAATAAATGCCATTAACTGTTAAAAGTACCTGGTCTTTCATTCTTGCTTTTCTTGGCAATGTAACTGTATTTAAATCTGGATCTGCTGGAATGCTTCTTAAGTCATGCTCCACTCTACTGGTATTTTCATTGAGTGCAGCTTCTACTTTTCCAGTGGATGGTGCTGGGGAAGAACATGCTGAATCAGCAGGTTGAGGAGATATGCTTTCTCTTCTGTTAGTCCTGTCATTGTCATCATCATCATCACTGGATAAAATTACTATAAAGAAAATATTAAATACTTCAGAATTTTCATTTCTATCAGTTAAAAATGTAAATATATCACTAAAGTGGGAAATATGCCAAAATTGCTTTGAATTTTCTCCAGATTTGAGATTAAAAATGAATGAACATACAATTCATTCTATCTGATAATAAGTTAAATTATGAAGAAAGTATTATGATTGGCATTTTTTCTTTTTACAACATAGAAACATGAAATTGATTCTATAATCTACCACCACTCACCCACACAGAGACACAAGTTACAGTAAGAAATATTTATTAACAATCTAATTCAAAGTTTCAAAAAAGTCTAAAAGTATGAAGATAATTTGCACACAAATAACTCACAAAATAACATGCATTTAAATATTTGTGAAATTTCATGCGGCCAAATACTTTTATCTCATACAGGAATTCATTAAAATCATAACTGTGGTCTTTGGGGGAACTTGGAACAGTGCTTAATGTTCAATAAATCTTGAGTGAATGTGGGCAAGGAAAGATCTATGCAGATAATTTGCTTTTATGTATTATACTCTTTGTTGAGTCTTTTCAAACCCGTCTCTGTATCATAATTCCTCAGAATCACCCACACTGCACTTGGGTCCAATACTAACTCCTTACTCTATTTATAAATGTACATAACCTGGCCCTTGCCTACTTTTCCAAAATTTTCTCGTATCACTCCCATTTCCTTCTTTATGCTCCAAGCACACTAACCACCTTTTCTATTCTTCAAATACTACAAGCTTGTCCTTACCTGAATTGCAATTTACCTAGCACCTTGCATTTTTGTCATCAAATACTGGCTTAGATAGCATTTTTGATTATTCAATTTAAAGTAAGCACAGAGTTACTTATTCATATTCACTGACTTAAAATTTCTCTTCCTTTTTTTGTGGTGTATACTGACTTGTTGTTTTCCCTCATTTTTCTTTCCCCATTAAATAGAAGCTATAAGAGAACAGAACCCCTGCCTTGTTCACTGCTATATCTCCAAGAGTCTAAAATACTACCTGGCACACAGAGTGTTCAAAATCATGCACTTAAAAACATATAAACTTAAAAGAGCTACTTTCTTTTAATACCCCACACATAAATGCTTTTCTTTTCTTTTCTTTTTTTTAAGCAAAATATATGTTCCAAAGAGGCATCATCTCCAGCATGACTCTGCATGTCTTTTTTTGTTCTGCTGCCCAATCTCAGGAGCATAGGCTAAGATTGGACCTTTTACATAAGTGGTATTTTATCAACAGAAAATCTAACAGGCCAGATTAGAAGGTATAATCAGATTTACACATATCTGAAAGTTGAATTTTTCCTACTTCTAAGCCATTTGTATTAATTTCGTCTTTCTGTGAAATTGGGGACAAAACAGTACCTATTTCCTAAAGGACTGTCATAACAACAAATGATAATATGTAAAAGATTAACACAATGCCTTAAATATCTACAAGATTTTTCAAAAGCCGATGAACTGGTTATTAAAAACCACACAGAGATTTATTAAAAGGGAAGATTAGTGTTCTATGTATATTTATAGCATGTCAGAAACTAAAACTTCTGTATCTACTATATCAATACCTCATATTAAAAGTACCAATGCTGCAACAGATGGAGTTGTTCCATGTAGTTCTTTTTTTATAAACTTAAAATTAATGGGGGTTGTACTTAATGTCACCATAATTGTAAAGGGAGAGTGTAAAGCTGATAAAAAGGTAAAATGTTGTTTTCACAGCAATTTTAATTCTGTATAAAATATATTCTATAAAAGTTTATATTTAAGATTCTACATTAGGGTTGTTATGGACTGAACTGTATCCTCTCAAAATTCCTATGCAGAAGCCCTAATCCCCAATGTGACCTTATTTGGAGATGGTGCCTATAAGGAGGTAATAAAGATTAAATGAGGTCATAAAGGTGAGAGCTTAATCTGATAGGACTGGTGTCCCTGTAAGAAGAGGTCCTAGAGATATCTCTCTCCCTTTCCACCCAAGTGAAAAAGAGAAAAAGACAGGCCACGTGGGGACATAGTGGCTGTCTGCAAGCCAGGAAGAGAGAGGCTTCAGGAACCAACAACACTGATAGCCCTTAATTTGGGACCTCTGCCTCCAGAACTGTGGAAAATAACGAAACTCTCGTTTAAGCCACTCAATCTTGATAATCTATTATGACAACCTGAACAGAATAATACAGGATTTTTGCTTTTACATTTCAAACTTGTTCCCCTTAGAAACAGCATTATCTTCCCCTTTCCTTTGTCCTGGGTGCTGTTCAAAAGTTGTTTTATCAAAGGTACCTATTTCACCACTTATCTAAATTAGCATCCTTCCTTATCTTGACACCCAACAAAACTACTACCTGAACCCACTTGACATTTCTACACAGAATTACTCAATACTTGAAACACTGTACAATTTATTATTTGATCAGCCATAATAGATACGATAAACTATTTTTAATAACAATGCAAATTTAAGAAAGACAAGTGCATAAATAGATCCTGAAACCATCTTAACTCTTAAATAGTACACACACACACACTCACTCACGGGGTGGGCTGGGGAGGGGGTATTGTTAAATCTCCTTAAACCAAGGCTGCTTTAGTACCTCACTTAACTGGCACTAACCTACTGACCTATCCTACACGAATATAAAAATTACCTTTTTTGTTCCTCATATGAAATGTTCTTAAAACAGAGCCCTTTTTGCCATAGATGTTAATGGAAAATAGTTAATATGATTTTTTTTCAATAGTAAATCACTTAATTCACATCACAACTGCATGAATTAATTTATTTCCTTATATTATCAACCTATATAACTAACGTAAACATGCTATTTGTTTAGGCACTTTTTACTTATCAAATTAGCCTCATTAACTACTAGTTCCATTTCATGCTGGGAATCTTGTCAGGATGTGACGTTTCCTATATAAAGTTTGGCTTAGTAGTAACTCGTAACTGCTTAATAAGTGAGTTATTTTTATATCTTATCATTAAAATATGAGATCCTCACCATTAGGAAATACTCGAATGATATTAACAATATTTAATATTGCACTAGCATAACTCTAAAATGTGTAATTATTTTATCAAGTCTCAACATTATAACAGTGCTGGTTGAATAGCTATCAAAGAAAGTTGTTTATAACTAAGTTCTTTTTGAACAATAAGTTAATATATTAATGGAATTAACATCTATCAAACATCTATCCCTAACTTCAATGCTGTAAGTTTTTATATTGAATTAAAATAGAACAAGACGTTATTTCTGAGGTAAGAAAAAAAAAAATCTTAACTTTTATCCCCATTTACCAGTTTTTAAAATAACAGTTGGAACCTTAAGCAATCTCCAAAGATAACCACTGGCCAGTGTTTATGCTCTGGCAAAAATAAGAGCCTATCATTATAAACTTCTTTATTTTAATATATTTGGTATGTTTCAATAAATAGTAGTTATCGTTTTTGTGACCCAAGTTACATTACTGGTCAGTGGGATCTCTTTCGTTTTAACTCTGTGTACTTTTGATATGTCTATAACTTTTGAATGCTTTCTGACAGTTACATGATCTATATTTATCTCATATATCTGTGCTCTGGATCAGCAGTCAACCACTCTCTGATGGTTCTTTCTCTCTGGCTATCTTTTTGTGGGAAATGGTAGTTAAAAACACAACTACGCGAAGTATGATTGTTGATTTCTATACTTTGGTTCCTAGTCATTTTCTATGGGAAAAGCTATTTTTTTATTTAAGAGAAAAATATGTATTAACACTATTACCCCCTCTTCAAAAGCAACATTACAGATTTCAATTACTTACTGGTTTTATCAACATGGATGTTTAAAAAGAACAATATCAGTATTATTAAAATAATATTACTGAATACATTTAAGATTTCTTTACAATTCTATCTGGTCTTAAAAAATATCACATAGGGAAATATAGTCACAATATTGTTTTAATTTAAATTCATTTACTATAATTCTTCTGTATGTTTGTTACCAACTAGTATATAATTAGGTTCGATTAGCTATTTTTGATAGTTTTTATTTAAGTTTTTGTTTTGTAATCATGTAAAACATAGACATAGTCCAATGTCAAATCTATAAAAAGAGGTTTATTTGGAAAAATCTAACATCTATCCCTAACTTCTACGCTATTTCCTCTCCTTCCAACCAATTACTTCTTAAAACTAGTTTTTGCTGTTTTTTTTCTTTAAAAAAAAAAATGACCTGTACTTATTCTCCCATATTTCATAAATCAAGGGTAACATACTATATAATATGAAATGCAGTTAATTAAGTGTATTCTCACTTAAAGATTTTGGTATTCTATACAATATCATATCAGGTCTCCTCCCCCACCCCTTACTGCTAAATACATGTCAGCCAGTGCCTGGTTGTTCTCAATCTTCTGCTATTTATTACAAACAGGGCTGCATTCCATATGCACAAACATATGCACATGTGTCTTAAGACAGAAAAAAGATCAGGAAAAGAACAAAAATCATAACTGAATTTTACTGAGTCCTTTCTATGTGTCAAATATTTTATTGGGGTATGCTAGGCACTTTATGTCATTTTATTTATTCTGCTGAAAACACCACCTGCTAGAAAATATATTCATTTACAGATTGGAGAACTTAAATTAACCAGATCAAAGTTACAAAGTTGAGTATAACTGGCACCTGACCTAAGACTAAGGCCAAAGTTTGTGATTTATTTATTTTAAAATATTTATGATAGACACGATGACAACAAAGTCAGTTATCACTTTTCTAACTACCTGGGCAATTTTATTCATCTACTGCATAAATGACACAAGAATACAACTAGTAAGACTATGCTTCTCAAATATGCTAACACTCACATTAAAAATGTATGTGAAAAATACTGGATTGAGATAAGCAATACTAAAAGAAGTTAAACACTTACTTGGATCATTTTGGTCTGACAGGCTTGTTTTCCTTTCTTTCAGGGTTGTGATTTTCGCTATTTTTGCCCTAGGTAAAATGACCTTCCCATTAGGCTGTAAATATTTCTGTCTATTATCATCACAATTCACAATAATATCAATTGGAACCTTTCCCACACTGTTGCCATAAAACTTCTTGGGTGGTAATCCTGTATTTTGTGACTTCTGTCCTCCAGAATTCTGATGAATAGACGTTCTTAATAATGGTCCAGAGGATTCATTCAAAGTTATAGTTTGTCTGCAATTTCTTTGCAAATCCTTAGAAAAAAGAATACCACAACTTTGGCATAAGGTCTGATTTTTTTCTTTTCCACATACATTTTGCACAATAGTCACACTGTTCAGAAACCTTAAGTTCCAAAAGAACAAAAGAAACAGAAGACTTTGGTGTTTTATTTTAACATCACAGGACTAAAAAAAGTCTCAAAATTAAGTCTCTCATTCCTCATTATTATCACCATGGCTACCACAGATCCTGAATATGCAATTTGGGATTCAGCATCAGAATGCTAGCAGGAATTTTCAAGACCACCTAGTCCAGTAGTCTTCAAATTGGACTATATTCTCAACAGTTACATAAATATTTTCTAAGTTATGCAGAGTATAAAAAATCTTAAGGGAATCAATAGCTAAATTCCAAATTTCCACATAAACCTTCCCCAAAATTGATCTGATTGTAGGACATGTTTCACAATTGTTCTTTCCCAACTAAAAAATGCTAACACTGTCTTACATTGGAAATGTAACAATGGTGCATTGTCCTGAGATACTAAAACCATCAAACCAAACCAAAGGATAATTTTAAATAGTACAAAAATGAATCAAATTTAAGTACTGGCTAACAAAAACTTTGCAAGACAACAGATTTCTAAGACAGTTTTCAAAAATATTTGAAGGAATGCCTAATATAATTGTGAGATCATTGAAATTTTTTCATAGTAGAGTATCATGATTTTTAGCATATAACTTGGGAGAAGTTAAAGGTATTAAGTGATATTAATATAATATAACTGTTTCCATTCTCATGCATGTACTTGTATCTTAGGTATCTGTTGTCTTTATGTCAACAAGGTTTTCACCAGGAAAAATATAAACAGATGTTGAATCCTGTCTTAGTATATAACAGTATTTATCAATGGACATATAATGTAGTTGTAAAACTAGTCTTGTATCCAATTAAAAGATGCCTTTCTGTAATTTTACTTTTTATGTCAAATGGCAACTATAAAGTGCCATGGTATTTGGATGCTACAATTTCCATACAGGACAGTGATTTAACCATTTTATTTAAAAATGTTATTATATTAAAAAATTAATTATTTTTAACTAATTTTGGTAACACTGAGATATCCCCATCAGTCATTACCACCATAGTATGTCCACCACCAACTCACTACACTGCTGGTAGAAATGCAAATTGGTCCAGCCTTTACGGAAAGCAGTACAGCAGGATCTCAGAACATTAAACATGGATCTGCCATTCAACCCAGTAGTTTCACTCTTATGCATCTATTCAAAACCAAAAATGTTTTTCTTTTCTCTGTCATCTTCTATGACCATTTAAACCTGGGATGAAAAATGTTTAATATCAACTTAGGTAAGAACATACAAAGTCATTTAAAACTTTTAAGTGATATAAGTCATCAAGTGATAGTAGGAAGACTGTTGAGTAGGTAGTAAATATGATTACATGTGTACACAAAAATTTCAAAACACATTGAACCAAGTGCTTACGTTTCTTTCATTTTATTCTCTATAAATCTGAGCTTAAAAACACGTAGAAAATATATGAAGAGGAAAAAAAAAAAAGCCTGAAGACCACTGCTCCAGTTTTCTCTCTCTCTTTTTTTAAAGATTTATTTATTTATGCATACAAGCTGGGGTGTAGGCTAGCAGTGTAGGGTGGTGAAAAGATTCACCAGAGACAGGGCGGGGAGCAGAACAGACAGATCTATTGAAGTACACTGCTGAGGGGAGCAGTGGGTGAGACAGGAAAGGTCTGCTGCGCCATGTGGAAAGCTCCCTGGCTGGGGATCAAACTCAGGCTGCAGTGGCTCTGGACTGCTTCACAGTGCTGCGACTTAACCCGCTGTGCCACCAGGGAGGCCCCCAGTTTTCTCTTTGTTTTAAAGATGAAAAAATTTATAAAGCAATCATTTACCTTGCCCAAAATGACCAATAACAATGCCTTTCTACTATACTATCATACCTATTCAAGAATCTATTCCAGATGATAAAAATGAATGAAAACCAAGCTTTAGGCAGGGCAAAACTGAACTTATTAGAGCATCTGTGTGCCATCTCAGTATATGTGGATTAGTAAAAAAGAGCTGTCTCTTTTCTCTTTCTGTCAGTATATAGGAGAAATCAGTTATGCTTTATGTGGAGTATAGGATAAGGAAATTATTTTTCACATTAACACTCTCAATAGAGTCCTACATACTGTAACCTATGATACATATGTTAACAGATAAATTATACATACAACTGGCGAGACAGAATTATGGAACAGATTATCTGACTTTTATATTCAACCTATTATATTTAGCCTATTGCCAGTAAGGGAAGGAATAGCATATTTAAATGAAATACAAACAATGCAAATGGTTGGCCATGTTCCACTGCACCTGAAAATGAAAACCTGTAAGAAACAAAAGCGTAATCTCTACTAAAATACTACCATGTTCGAAATATCTAATCTTCTAAAAAACAGCTAAACTCCACTAATAAACTCCACTATTTCATAATGAGCAAAGTATGGATCTCCACCTGTAGCCTGGTTTAAAGAAAGCTGTGATTAACAAAGAAGAGTAATTTCTCTACCCACCTCTAAATCAGTTAAACATTTTTTTGAAGCAGGAGACAGAGCAGGAGTAGATTGATATATACTACTGTGACGTTTCTGTGGTGCTTTCCTTTTAATTTCAGACTCCAGGTGTAACTCAGACTCTTCTGCTTTCTTCATTATACGGTCTAAAGGAAGAAGGAAAAAATGTACAGAAACTAAATTTTATAAATTCCTCATGAATGCTATGAAAAAATACTAATTTATATTAGCAAGTAATTGTTTTGTTTAAAATAAAGTAACATTTCAGTATGTACAATAAGTAGCCAGAACTATAAGAACCAGCAGTCATGTCTCAGGTGCTCTTATCTACTTTTCATCCCTTACTAGGATCTCTAATGCGGTGGGCCACTTACATCAAGTATATCAGTGTTCTCTTCAGTTTAGTCTGTGCTATGAAGGCAATAGAAACACTTTCTGCCACTGAATCTCATACACATACACATACTCACACACACACTTTTACTTTCTGTTTTTAGATTGGTAATGAGAAAAATTTTAATTTAAACATTACGTACAATTGTTTAAAGGAAACTAAATAAATCCTCAAAATGGTTTTTTGACTTCAAGAACTACAAACTAGAATCTACTTATTTTTCAATATTAATTTGATAATTCTCATTAAAATTATAAATATTAAATGATTTAAGGAATCCCAAAACAGACAATTAGAATTTGTTACAATTTGAAATCATTAGGGAAGATTTAAGTATGCAAGAGACCAAATACACCTCTAAAACAAGTTAATCAATTTACAAAACAAACCATCCTACCTATATAATCCCAAATTTTCACACTTCCATTTTCCTATCTTTAATAATGCCAATTTTCTTTGGATTATTTTAAAAAGAAATTACACAAAAATAAAAAATATTTCATATTTCTAAGTCTGCTGTAACATGTTAAGAAACCTATACATTCTAGTTTAGTATAATCACAGAGTTTTACTAAGTGATTTCTAGTTTCTTAGCCTTTGCACAAATTCAAACACCTTTATTTTGCTGGACATCAAAGCTAGAAATTTAGGTAATCACTGGTTTATCCTTGTAGTCCCATCCCTTCCTCACATTGAAGAGAAATCTGCTATGTTAAGTTCACTTTCTTAAGTTCACTTTCTTCGCCAACTCCACTGCCACTACATTTGAGGTGTTCAATGTTTTGCCTAATCTCTTTTCTCTCATTCCAATTCTGCTTGCTTCAAATCCTTCCCCACTACTGAAAAAGTGATCTTCCTAACATAAAAATATAACTATCATACACATACTTAACATCTTTCAATCATTCTAGTAGCTAAGGAAAAAGCTCTTAGCAAGGAAAAGGTTGTACTAATATTCTAGTCTCACTTTCAATCAAACTTTACCACAAAGAGGTACATTTCTCCAGGGTGTTTTCTCTTTCACCGTCTTATATAAGCTGTTCTCTTTCTTCACAAGCAAAGCTCTCCCTATTTATCTAGCAACTTCAAGCCATTCTTTGTTAAGATGCTGCCTCTGTCCACACTAAGCACAAATCCGTAATCCTGTGCATTTTCACAGCATTTTATTGGTATTTGTATTAGCCCCCATACTATTTTCCTATTAAATTAGCAAAGTCTAAAAGAATAGTATCTAATGTTGCTGAAGAGCATTGAGTAATAGGTATACTGAAATAGTTTGTTGGGAGGTAACACCCTTTACAGAATGCAGTCCTTAAAATGTATGTAATCTTTGTCCTTATTATTTCTAGGGTTTTGATTTAACGAAACAGTAGATCAAATACACAGTATGTGTGTATTAGATTATTAATCATAATATATACTATCAAAACACTGAAAACAACCTAAACCTGTGGTACATAAATATAGTGGGTCACCATGCACTCATTAAAAAAAGATTAGAGACCCAGGTATATTAACTTGTTGAGATAAGTTCATCCATTTGATTCCTAAGCTTCCTTTGTGTTTTCCTTTACTATTCCAATGTTTTTTAAATGCACAAACAGGAACCAGATAATAGGATAATAAAGTTTTTAACAGCATGCACAATATAAGTGCATTTTAAAAATGGATCTCTATGCATAGAAAAGTCTGAAATTATACACTAAGATGCTAATAGAAGATACACTGAATGACTAGAGAGGATTTTTCTCTTCTGCACATAAATTAAATATCTGTCTGCCAGTAAAGGAAGGACACTTTTTTGCTTGAAGAGCAGAAAAAATATATCACTTTTCCGACAATCCAATAGTACTAAATTAAGTGTTTAAATTTTAATATGATGTGTTTATATTAAGAATGTAATCAAATGCACATTTCAGAGATGGCATATAATGCATACGAATTCTCTTTGACAATGATATAAACAGGCTGGAAAATCAGTTAAGAAACAAAAAGAGTAGCAAGAAAAAGAGATTATATAGTTATACAGTTGTTATTCTATGTTTGGGGGGGAGGGGAAGACCACTAAATGGAAAAGGAAGAGTGAAACATTGAGGAAAACAAAAGCAACAAGGTATACAATTTGACCAAAAATTGTAATGGTTTATAAACTTTATCCTAGAGAACTGCTTATCAATGCTAGAAACAGCTGATACATATGGTGATGACTTACTAAACATCATATTAAGTGCCTCATAAATGCAAAATACAGGTGAACAAGGGGATATTAACAAAAATCATCTTAGATGTTAAGAATTATAAAAAGAGCAATTCCTTTTCAGGAGAAAATTATTCCAGCTGTGATGCCAACAGCTACCAATCCTAGGGTTTGAAAGAGCAATGTTTTGAAAACTATTAATATCTTCAAAGAAAATTCTAAAATAAAATGTTGTCTTTATGCAACAACATATGCAATATTATCACAACATTCTTATTGATTCTATACCCACTATACATGCACCCACCTAACATGAAAGCTAAAGTCAATGTTCCCAAGTTAACTATACCAATCCCTCCTGAACTTTACAAATATTTCCTGCCCATATGAATAATACATGTATATACATGTATGTGAATATATACATACATCATTTTAAACTATGAGTCCAAAAATAAAAACAGAAGAAATAATAAGGTATAAGGTATAGCTCTTTCCAATTAATTAGAAAAATTCTAATTAATAAATGTAGGGGCCTCCCTGATGGTGCAACAGGTTAAGTGCAGCACTATGAGGCTGTCCAGAGCCACTGCAAGAGTTCGATCCCCAGCCAGTGAGATTCCCTCATGGCACAGCAGACCTCTCCTTCCTTGCCCGCTGCTCCCCTCAGCAGTGTATTTCAGTTGATCTGCCTGTTCTGCTCCCCACAGTTTCTGGTGAATCCTCTCACCACCCCACACCTCTGGCCTACACCCCAGCTTGTATGTATAAATAAATCTTTAAAATAAATAAATAAATAAATGTAAAGGAAGTAAAGAAAACAGAAAAATTACCATTAGATAAACACTAAGTAACAACAGCTGCTAGCAAGATCTACCAATGGACGCTAAAACCAATGAAAGTTAGAGGATGAAGAGAGTATTTGGAGTCTCAGAGTATCTTTCCCAAGATCTTTATTAATTACAAAGCAAAAAAAAAAAAATTTACAGTAGAGAAACCTGGCAGAAATTACCTAACCAGCAGTTAGCTAATTAATCATAGTTAACATCACCAAGAAGATGACATTATCAAGAGCATGTAACTCCTGATACGATACAGTGGAAAGGACAAAATAACACTTCTGTGGAAGTCTTGCCAAAAACACACAGGGGCTTAATCTAAGCATACAGCAACATCAGACAAACCCAAAATGAGAGGCATTCTATGAAGAAACTGACTATTATCCTTCAAAATTGTCAAGGAAACTTAGGAGATACGACAAATAAATCCAATGTGGGATCCCAAACCAGAAAATCTGATTTTGGAACAGGAAAAGGATATTAGTGAAACTGGTGAAATATGGAAAGGTCTAAAGTTAGGAATCTTATACCAACACCAATTTTTTAGTTTTGAAAATGTGATTTTAAGATGTTAACACTAAGGGAAGCTGGTAAGGGTTAAGCAGGTACTCTTCATTACTTTCACTACTTTTCTATAAGTCTAAAATGATTTCAATATAGAAAGCTTAAAAAATTTTTACTTATCTGTTTAATGAATGTGGTTGAATAAACCTCAAAAATTGTGACAAGTCTCACTTGGCATCTAAAATCATATAGATTGTCCAATCCTTTAACCTTTCTGAAATACACTTTGGTAATAGGAATGATATCTATTATGCAATCTGCTGAGGATTGGAATTATTTTTCTGACCTAGCAAGAAAATATTAATGTGGGCCTCCCTGGTGGAGCAGCAGTTAAGCGCTGCGCTGTGGAGCTGTTGGCAGTGGCAACGCGAGCTCAACACCCAGCCAGGGAGATTCCCACATGGCGTGGCAGACCTCTCCTGTCTCACCCGCTGCTCCCCTCAGCAGTGTACTTCGGTCTGTCTGACTGTTCTGCTACCCACTCTGTCTCTGGTGAACCTTCTCGCTGCCCCACGCCTCTGGCCTGTACCCCAGCTTGTATGCATAAATAAATAAATCTTAAAAAAAAAAAGAAAAATTAATGCACAGTGGTTAAAGGCGTGAGCTTTGCATCAAGTATACCTGGATTCTAATACCAGTCAATCCTGCATCCTTGAGCAAACTACGTAATTCCTCTGTGCCTTAGTTTACTCTTCCGTACAAAATGTAAAAGTTAAATTTAGTTTATAGGGATCTTGGATAGGGAACTAGGTATAAAGTAATAATGAATATACAGCATTTGACTCATGGAGTCAATGAAGATTTAAGGTTTAACTGTATGAATGTCATTACTATTAAACTTAATAAACTTAGATTTATGGGGACTACATCTGAGGGGAGAAATCAAACACTGCACAAAAATAATGATGTAAGAAAACAGCAAGTCAAAAAAAAAGTAAGCAATGCAAAGCATGAGAATTCACATTAACAACTGAAAAGTTATTAAGAAAGAATGCAGCTAAGTGCAATATTTTCTTTGTGAAAAGGGATGTGTTCACATATACATCTATATGAGAAATATTTTCACACAAAGTATAAAAGAGTGTAAGTGCTTCAAAAAAGGAAGTGCTCGGCAATCAGGAAAACCTAGCCATTACAAATCACCAGATTTTGGATAGTAAGAACCACTAGTGCTATCTCAAAAAGCAAATACCTGGGATAAACAAATAGGTTAAGAATCACTGCTCTAGATAATGATTATCAATTTGATGGTAAAACATTTCCCACAATTGTTATTCAACCTTATTTATAGGTTTGTAACATAATCAGTGTGTTTCAAAATGTAGGCACCTGAATGTGTAACCATTCTCTGAAGATTTATTTCAGTTAAATAAAGTCTCAAATCAGTTATAAAAGTGGTTTTCAGCCTGTTATATCTGGGAATATTCTCAAGCTGGTGTCATATCTCTATTTTCTTTCATACAACTACTCAAAACCCTACACAAAATGTAGAAAATAAAAACTTCACACTTACCAACACCTTGGGGTCGATTTAACCTTACAGGATTATTTTCAAATTTTTGGACATGAGGTGGGTATTCTTTCCTAGAAAAGGAAATTTATTCAATTTTATTCTAACAGAAAAGAGATCTTTCAAAATGAAAAACTTGAGGGAATACTCAGTGTCTTTATTAATACTACAGCATAATAAAACTATATTACACAAATATTGCAAAGACTAATAATACATTATAAGAGCCTAAGGGCAGTGACTATATTTTAACTAGAGTATCAGAGTCCACAGCAAGCAGACTTTCAAATTAATATTTAGTAAATGAATTCAAATGACTGTCCTTTCAAAGTAATCACTTTGGAAAGGTTCGTATTTATTCTCCAATGCACAAAACTTCAGAATTTTTCTCTTGCAACTGCCTTTACAATCAATTTGTAAAAACCACATTAAAAGAAAACTATATATATATATATATATAGTCACAAAGATTTTTGAATTAAAAATTCACTTAGTTTAATATGCAATTTGTCCAATTTTGCTGTAATGTTTTTAGTTGTTTCATAACAAATCAATGAAGAAAAATGGAAATATGGAATAAAATGTTGGCCGTAAGGACAATTCCAAAATCAGTACGAAAATGTAATGCACAAAACCAGCAATCAGGGAATGAGTGTTAGTCTTATAATATGACTACATTATAGGGATATAACTATATTTATTATATTACATTGTCAGAGGACATATAATTGATATATATTTTTAGGATTTTGAACGTAATTAGTAAATATGGATCCTAAAATACTATGCAAGTATAAATATTCACTAATTTTGAGAAAAGCAAGAAACATATAGCTAGTGGTGGAATAAAACAGTAAGTAAGGAGATCTGCAACACGTGTAATAGACCAAGGAGCTCAAATAGAGAAATATTTTTCAACACTAAAAAAAAATTTCTAGAAATAATCCCATTTTATTTAACCAAGAAATTAAAAAATAATTTGTAAAAATCCATTCACACTATGCCGAATACCCTATCACAAAGAAGTATAATTTATCAAATTTCCTGAAGGAATTTTCCTGTCAGCATTTTATATTCTTATAAAAATCAAAGGACCTAAACAGAAAAAATATGTAATGACAGAAGAAAAAAATAATAGTGATAGTAACATATTTGTAGTAACAATGAACAAATAGTGAGCATCATGTGCCAGGTACTGTTCTAAGCGCTTTGTGTCTATTAATTCCTTTGATCTGCAGAATAACCTTATTATTATCACTTTACAGATGAGGAAACTGAGGCACAATGAGGTTTATTAGCTTGCCAATGGCCACACAACTATGAAACAGCAACACCAGAAGCTGAATCTTGGCAAACTGCATTACTATTGAGAAATAATGATGTTTTCAACATTACTAAGCAAGATTTGGCGATTCTACACAGCTTCCACCGTCAAAATTTTAAGATTCATAAGGATACAAGTCATGAAGATAAGAATTTGCCCTACAGAATGTTGTACTAATGACGAAACAGAAGGTAGGTATTTAATTCTAAGCTACACAATATTCAGCTTAAAGTAAAATGCATGTTTTTATATTCCATTCACTTTCACATTAAAGAGAAAATATATGTACACTTAAGTTTTATCTTTAAATCAAATAACTGATTTTGTAACTTCTGAATTTTTAATTCTATGCTTCCAAAAAATAAATGATACCAACAACACAGCAGAGGTAATGAATCTGAAGCAAACCATGATACTATTATAGTGTACTCCATAAACGTTGTATATTGCATTTTAAATAGTGGACAACAAGGAAAATATTTGTCAGAGTGGCCACAAATGTGGAAGTTAATTATTTCTTAATTTTTGTCAGTTTGAACTTGCTTGATTACTTATTCTGTGAAATGCTGTAAGCAATTAGTTCAATTATTAGTGGACATAAGTAATGAGACAACAAATGAAGTTATATGCAGACTGATGAAAACACTGCATTCATGCACTATGTTCTTTGCAATTTGACACTGCAATGAACTATGCATTGCCAATGAGGAAAATATATTAAATCATGTAGTATGTGTTACTTTTCATGTGTTGTGGTAGTGTCAAAAAAACCTTATGCATCTCCAGACCTTATGACCACTTTATGTTACTCTGCAATCAACATTCGTGAAATATCCCTATATAAATTAAGGCAATGTAAGTTTTGTTTTAAAATTTTATTATGACTAATAAATTATAGCAATAGAAGCATACCTTAAGTTTAATACAATATAAGAATTTCAGGATAAAAGTAGCACTAGTTTGATATGAGAATTAAAGTAATTTCAGTCACACTAGTAATTGTAGTGATATACTATTTTGTGTTCTTTAATCTTAAAACTTAGTTTTTTGAAAATTTTGTTAGGAGAGCAAAAGCGAAATTTTATGTTAATTTCTTAGTTTAAGGGTTCTACCACTCTACAAACACTAAAATTTCAAACTAAACTGGTACAAAGCTCACGCCTAGCATTTAAATTCACTGGAACTTTCCCACTCCAAACCAAGCAATAGCAGAGAAGCATCATCTACAATATAAAATTTTTTCCTTTACTTTGGAGGGTTTGTGATGTATAGAAGTTCTAGAGGAAACCTCACTTCATGGACTAAACACTTTACAAGCTACAAAAATGAATCAGAGAGCTTTTTTCCTATACGCAGAATTGGTTTCTGCCACATGATGACATAGGTAGATGACAATCTATGAACCAGGAAGTAGGTCCTCACTAGAAACTGAATGTGTTACAGCCTCCAAAACTGTGAAAAATAAATGTTGCAACGAGGACACTATCTGAGTACATTGTAAAAAGTGTGGCTACCCTGATCATTTGACTTTTAAAAGTTGAGCATTCCTGTTGAGTAGACCCCAGAAGGGACAGTTTTGGATGTCAGTAGCATAAGCAGTGAGGAAAGTGATGAAAAGACTGAAGAACTAAATAAATTTCAGGCATTACAAGAAAAAAGAAAAGGCAAAGAAGAAAAAGACAAAGAGAAATCAATTTTTAAAAAAGGAAAAGGTCTTACTTATTCAGTTCCACTGAAGACACTTCAAAAGAAATAACATCAGAAAATAGATTGAGTCAAAACAGTGGAAATATCAGAATAAGGCAGAAAAAAGAGAAAAGCATTCTTGTGCCTCTGAGAGTTTTGAAATCTGAGATTTTGCCCTACATTGCAAAATTTTGATTTTGACAATCATTTGACTTTTCTTAAAATTATCTATGTAACTGTGCTTTAAAATGAATCAGCTTTTTCTATATAAAGTATATAATACTGGAATGTTCTATTTTTTAAAGTTAGAGAGGCTTCAACTATAGTTTTGTTAAAAAATAAACAATTTTGGAATAATTTTAGATTTGTATAAGTTAAAGAATTAAGAATTCACTTATATCTCTCCTGCAATTTTTCCTAATGTTAACCTTTATTACTAACCATATAAATGTAAAAAAGAAGCCAACAGTGGTACAATGTAGTTAATTAAACACCAAGACTTTATTCAAATTTTACTAGTTGTTCCTCTAATATACTTGTTTTGTTTCAGGATCTACTACATTTACTTGGCATATCTGCTTAGTATCCTATTTTTTTTTAGTCTTGCAAGGTTGTTTATGACTTTGACATGCCCCTAAATCTGGGTCTGATGTTTTTCTCATGATTAGAATGAAATTGTAGGTTTAAAGGAAGAGTATCAAAGAGGTAAAGTACGCTTCCCATCAATCACATCAAGTAACAGCAAAGACATGTTAACCTTAAGCATATGACTACAGCAGCATTTGCCAGTTTTCTTCATTCTAAAGTCACTACTTTTCCATTTCTACACTCTATTTGGAATCAAGTGAGTAAGCCAAGTCACAAAGAGTTATGTTCCACTTCTTTTTTTTTTTTTAAAGATTTATTTATTTATACATACAAGCTGGGGTACAGACCAGAGGTGTGGGGCGGCGAGAGGGTTCACCAGAGACAGAGCGGGGAGCAGAACAGGCAGATCAGAAATACACTGCTGAGAGGAGCAGCAGGTGAGGCAGGAGAGGTCTGCCGCACCATGTGGGATTCTCCCCGGACGGGTGTCGAACTTGCATTGCTGCTGCCGACAGCACCACAGCGCAGCGCTTAACCGCTGAGCCACCAGGGAGGCCCTCCCTTCTTAAAGAAGGGAGTATCTACACACGTTATTTAGAATTCTGTAAGGAACACTTGTCCATTTTCCCCAATTCATTGGATGCAAAAGTGCTGTTCATTTCAAGAATGCTGGACTATTTAACAAATAAGTGATCTATTTATTCAATAATTTCTATACTACTATGACTATTGAGTACTTATTTTATACTTTAGGTTATAATTCAATTGTTTTTAAGTTTTGGCTCCTGGGAGCTCATTTAGTTGGTTCTATGACAAGATTGCATTTTTGGTGTCACTTTTTATTGTGGTATAAATATTTATAAAAATATAAATTCACTAAACTGCAAGTAACCTGTCTTTTGCTAATCTGTATGCAATATGGGGGAGGGGGAACAGCAATTTCTCTCTGTGGTTTCAGTTTCAATGTATGTGCTGTTGAAGCAAATACCCCTTTGTGTTTTTGAGTACTTGCCTAGTTTCAGGCACTACAAAATGCTCCATTCTGAATCTGACCTAACCGGTTCATCCCTAGAATCAACCTTTCTCCACACACATCTTTTTTGAGTGGTCTTGAAAACCAGGACCTGGGTGCTGGTTTGGTTTCGTTTTAATGATAGCTTGTTTTTACTAATCTTTCTATATGATCTCAAAAGAAACAATTTCTATTAAATCAAATGTAGTCACTTTACAGTTAAAATACAATATTCCAAACTCATCAATCAGTTGTTTTCAAAGATCTCTCACAGTAGTACTCTAGTCAAGAACTTCCTGCATTTTAAATACTTTGAGAACTTTAATCAGTCATTTAATCAGCACACTACTTAGGTTTCTAGTCCTTAATTTCATCTTGTTTGTTATTCAAATTCTAGGTATGCTTTGTTTGTGTCTCCTGTGACTCTTAAACAACTCTTTATTGACAAACTGTTATTTTAAGTCTGATTCTTGTAAACACTATAGTATAGCTGGGTTTAATCCAACTAGCTTCTCTTTTATTAGCTATATTCAATCTGATCACAATTATTATATTAGTTGACAGAGTTCATGTTTTCCTTGTACCTTAATTTATTAGTTGCTTTTTAAAAATCCTGTGTTATTATTTCACTTTGTTTCCTTTTTACCCCATTTTACTAGTTTAACCAATCACTATTCATTTGTTTTCCCACTAGTTTATTTAAATTAACCAAGTTACCATCCCTCATTCTACCAGCATATTTCTGTTCATTCACAGGTTATCAGAATTTCAACCATTTCCTTAGCAATCTATTGTATCCCTAATGGAAAGATCTTTAAAATCCATTTACTTCCCTACTATACCCATCCCAGCCCCTTTACCCTACCTATGACCTTAAGATTCCTTTTACTTCTTTCTACCTTTAATATTTTTTCTTACCTCTTATATTTTGCCTAGTTTTTTTTTTTAAAATAAGGAGATTTTTTTTTTAAGATTTTAATTTTTATTTATACATACAAGCTGGGGTACAAGCCAGAGCTGTGGGGTGGCGAGAGGGTTCACCAGAGACAGAGCGGGTAGCAGAACAGGCAGATCAGAACTACACTGCTGAGGGGAGCAGCGGGCGAGGCAGGAGAGATCCGCCGCACCATGTGGGATTCTCCCCGGCTGGGCGTCGAACTCGCGTCACGCTGCCGACAGCTCCGTAGCGCAGGGCTTAACCGCTGCGCCACCGGGGAGGCCCTGCCTAAATAGTTTTGAATACACATTTACAAACTATTAATGATTTCCCTTCTATTTGGAAGCATGCTTATCAGCCTTAATTGAATGCCATTCAATTAAGTTTTTAATTATGCCAAATTATAAATCATATACAAAAGATTATTTTTTACAAATCTCTAAGTTTTACCAGTTAATAATATTTCCCTACCTAATAAACTAAGGTCCTAGCTGACTTCGCCAAACCCATGTGGTAACATTTTCCCTTTTGCTCCTCCATCAAGTTCACTACAGGCCATGGCTAGAATTCTTCCATTCTTTGAACCTGACAAACTCATTCCTGCATTAAACCTCAGAACCACCTCTTCCTCATGTGAAAAGCCTTCTCTTTTAGGAGCACGGCATGGCTGATGCTTCATTTAATCCTTGATTAAATGTTAGCTTCATAGTAAAGAGTTTCTCTAAACATGCAATCTAAAGAAACCATATTGTCACTCTATCACATCATCCAATTATTCATATAGTTTATTACTTCACATGTTATTTATTATCAGAGTGCCCAACAAAATGTATACTAAAGGACTACAGGAATCTTGTCCATTTTGTTTATCATTGTATCCTCGTATCGAGAACATACTTGGAATGAATAGACACGTATCTAAAAGGCAGTATGTAAATGCAGATGTAGACTGGGCCAAACTATACAAATATTGATGTACAAGAAAGGAATGTCAAAACTGAACTACTGATCACCATGCAGAGCCATCACACAGTAATTCAAAATATTAATTTGTCAGCCAATGTACAAACATCATAATTTTGGCATTTGAAAGTAACTGTAAGCTTGCTTATGTTTACTGACTGGACAGGTTGGTTGGAAACTAAATATACCTGGACACTTCAGTCTGTTGTCTATCTTCCTAGTCTTTAATAGTATTTCACATCTGTTTTTCTTCATAGTATGCTTTTTTTTTTTTTTTGGTGGCAAAACAAGTAACTATTCTCTTCTAGTTTATCCCTCTTTAAAGACAAAAATATCTTGCTCTTCTCAAAATTTACTCTTCTAATGAACTTTAGAATCAATCTGTCAAATTTCTTAAAATAACAAGTCACTGAGATATGGAGTAGAACTGCATTAAACTTATTGTAAGGAACAATGGGGGGATCAAAAAACTAAACAGTAACATAATGACCTCATAATAAACTTCAGATTAGGTCTTTGTGATATATTTATGAAGGATTTCTACATTATTAACTTTATTACTTGGTATTTAATTCTAGTTTGTACTGTGAAATTTTGATCTTTCTTCTACTCACCTGATTATAGAGATGAATGAAGGAAACTTCCATTATTTATACTACTTAACTACTCTGGTAGCCTATCTTCTTGCTCAACTTTTATTCTAGAGTTTCAGATAACTCATAATTTCAAAGAAAATAGTATCAACTGAATATAATTTTATTTTCAGATACCTTATGATGCTACTATAAAATGGTACTCTCTCCAAAACAATTTAGCAGTACTTAACACTAAAAGCATTTGTAGCCAAGCCCAAAGAATCCTTTCCCAGAGACTTATCTTGAGATGAATTTAGAGATCTATATACAAAGTTTTTCAACAGTTATATATATCAACCAGAAATGGAATAATTAAAGGCAAATAATTATGTATATCTGCAGGAATAGTTATTACACAATCACTAAAAAATAATTTTTAGAAGTCAACTTGAAAAAATGCTCATGCCATACTATTAGACTAAAATTCAGAATATGCAGCTGTGCATATGTATTATGGTAACACATGACATTAGATATATTAAAAAGTACATGGGGGGAAAAAGATTGGGAAGAAATCATAAAGAACCTAATAAAATAATGTTCTATTTTGAACTTTTAAAAAATTAAAAAATATCTCCAATTATATTATTTGCCCTTTCAAACACACCCATTAAGTAAACATTTTTAGTACTTCATGTATGTTCTTTTAATATTCTTTTAACCTTTGTACCTTTTGTTGTTTCAAAAGTCACTACAATGTGCACTCACTTTTTACACTAAAAATACTAAAAATTTTATTTGAAAATAATTTTGTCTTTCAGATTCATAATCAGTTAACCAATTCTTTATCTAGGAAGAAAAAAAATATACAGTTCTAATACCAGCTTAAATATTCTAGGTTGCTAGTGCTACTACCTATATACACTTTATTCACAACCTATCTGTTCATGAGTCAGAATGGAGTTAAGAAACATTCACTCAAGTTGTCAGTGAATGTCAAACATTCACTCAAATTGTCACTCAAGTTAAGAAATGAGTCAGAATGGAGTTAAGAAACATTCACTCAAGTTGTCAAAGTCATTTACAACACAGAAAAATGGTGGCAAACATTTTAAGTTTGCAGGCTCTGGATCTTAATAATGTTATTTATTTATTATTTATTCCAGTGTGGTTTTAAATTTAAAATACACCTCATTGTGCCCAGTAAATATGGTAGAAATGGGAAAAAACCCGGAAAAGATTAACTTTCCACAACTACCTAAATTTTGTTTATTCAATAAAACATTCTCTTCTAAATATTTTAGTATGGAGAATTATAGTACCTCATGTGTAAAAGGATAAATATGAAGGATCTTCTACTACTCATTAAAAAAATGTATCAAAATGTTCTCAAAAGGAAGAAAAGCCTTATATGAAAAAAATTTACAAAGAAGAATCTATTGATGTAAGGTTCTGCCCTGTTTATCTCTGATAAAGATAAACCTATATCTAAGTTTCGGTTAGAATCCAAAGGATTAATAGATTAAATTCAAACTAATAGTGACACAGCTGCTGAATGAAGGACTCAGGTATATTTATTGCAAGGTCTTTCATAAATAGCTGCTGCTTTATTATCCAGTCCCTGGTGATAATCTTACTACAAAAGAGTTTCATTATCACTATTACATAAAGTTCAGTTTTTACATTGTATAAATTAGTTTTAAATAATTAACTGCAAATGTTCCTCTAAAACCTTTAAAACTGGGTAAATTAATACATTCCCATTAGGGTACACTATGTGCCTACTGGTAATGCTGGTTACATAAGTCTAGATCTTCTGGCTCCTATTCCATTATTATCCAACAAGAATGTACGGTCTCAGAAGACAGGGACTTTTGTCTGCTCCTAGAAGAGTGCCTGGCACAGAGTCATTGAAGTTTTTGCTGAATATATCAATGAATAAAATTCCCCTCAAGAAATATGTAAAAGAAGCCAAAGTAGTGTCATAAACCTTTGACAGAGAATAATCTTTATATAATTCTGGCAACATAGTAGTGCATACATTTTATCTTCTATAGCATACAACAAAAAACTGATTTGGACACAAGAGTCTGCTTTAAAGGTGTGATTGTATTAAAAGTGATTTAACATACAGCAATTTTACGGACTTCCAAAAAAAAAAAAACCAAACAAACAAACAAAAAAAAGCAAGTTACAAGTTAAAAATTTCAAAGATATGATTCTCCTATACAGGAATTAAAGATTTACTTAAAGAGAAAACCAGACACACTGGGAAAATACTTTCTCTTTCCCAGGAGATAGTCAAATATCTGTACAACCCATTCATTTAAAGCAAGTAGATTAGTGAAGTATAACAGAATTACAAAATATACCAAAATCTTTTGCTAAAAGAATCATCTTTGTATTTCAGAAAGTTGGTGTTCATGATGATGGAATATATATATATATATATGCATTTTAAAACATATTGCAAGTGTCTTCTTTGCCTCCTCTATACCTTTAAATAAAATTACATAGTTGATGCAAAGAACAGCTAACCCATTGGGCGATAGGGGAGAGAATGTTTCATAAAAGGATTTTGAGAATCTCATAAAAACAACAAAAAGATATGCTCAAGCATATAAACAATTCTATTCATATACACTGAGGAAAAGGGTTTTCTTGTGGACATTTGCTTTAGAATAATTACAACCATTTCACTACTCAAACGTGTATTCTTAAACACTTGTTTCCATGATATTTACATTATTCAAAATTTCTGCTGAAGGACTATGTGTCTGCCAGAGTTATATGAAGGGAACAAATGGTAGTCATAAAATTCTGTGACAGGTTTTTTGGTCAGTATAGAAATACATTTGATGTTTATAGTTTTAACTCCAACTTTAAAAATATTCTAATTTTTAGAATTTCCATTTTCTTCCTCTACTTAAATTTTAAAACAAAAGTATTATCACTGAAAAATAAGATTTTGATATGCTTGAGAGCAACTTCACTAGAAGGGCATTGAAATATCTTTAGAAGGAAAATAGTCACATATCAGTATAAATATATAATAACCATTATATACTTATAGTTTGTTATATTTTATGTTACAACAGAAAAAAATTATTAAAAATTATATCGAAAAATTACATCAAAGACCATGTAATGCTACTAGTTAAGTTTGTTTTTATTAAACTAATTAATAAGCATTAATGATGAAATTTAAATTCCATGGCTATTTTTCCAAGTATATAATCTGTTATTTCACTGCTATATCCATGCTCTAATTTCATCAATATTAAGCTTACCTTTCCTTTTGGTCCACACTGCTTAAAACATGAAAAAGAAAAAAAATGTAAGAGGCAAGACCTCATTTTTGATAAATCATTGTAGCTTTAGTAACTGCAGGGAACAGGCAAAACTCTGTGATTAATTTGTTTTACACACATTGTACATATGTTATATACTATGCTTTTAATCATCATATATTTAAATTGCTTTTCAATTTTTGTTACCAAAAATTTATATCTAAACATACTTAAAGTAAAAAGGCTGTACAGAAATATAAAAAATTCTTTAAAGCTTTACTTAACCAACCATTCGAGGATTTATGTTATTTTAGAATAGTTCTATAGTCTTTAAACAGTAATACAATTTCTGGAAATTAAAACATTTCTTAGTAGTTCCAATCCTGTCAACTAAGTATGATTATTTACTTACTAGTAAGAAAAAATTCTTTTTAAAGTGGAAACTCTTATAAAAGTTTTTGATTAAATACACTATACTGGACTGGGATATAAGGTCTGGGATTTAAAACCATGGCCTCTAACTAAAAGTTCAATGTATAAAAGGTCCACCCTTCTCCACTGACCATGGAAAATCTAAAATGCTAGCAACATAAATTACTAAAGAGTAAAATTACAAAAGCCTCATTCACAACAAATTTTAGGATCACTCTTTAGTATAAATTAAATACTCAGAACTGTAAACAACATAGATTACAAAATCCCTGAGTTCTCATATTAACCCTTGCATTCCTATTGTGTAATTATTCCTATAAAATATCAATTTAACCCTAGCAAATTAGGACAACAGAATATCAAAGAGTAGAATAATTTTTTAAATCACAAAAAGAAAGTTTATGCTTTACATAAACAATACTGAAAAGAACTACTGATTTTTTAAAACATTTTAATAGTAAGGAAAAAGTTTATAAATTACAATTTAAACATAAATACCATACTTGAGATTTTACCTCTGCTATTAAAAAAAAAGGCATAGTCTACAAAATAAATTTATATTGGATAAATGACAGGGAAATGAGGGATCATCACACTCCGATTTTTTATCTGTATGTTGTGCCGAAAAACTGAGAAAACTTTAAGATTCTCTTGTTTTTTAGACTCACCTGTATAGAGTAAAGGAAAGAGGTAGAGACAGAGTAGTAGTAGAAGAAACAGGTTTAGTTTTCTCCAACAAACCAAGGTAGTTAGTAGGAAAACAGAAGACAAATACGTATATATGCATGCATGCATGTATGTATGTATTCATACAGACATCATACTCATCCTTATTTTTCTTACCCTTGAGAAAAATGTATTTATTATGATATCTAATTTATAAGTCATGGTACCTCTACTAGATTTTACAATATGTGCTTACTATTCAAGCCCTGCCCTAAAAGAATCATATATATATTTTTTTAAAGTAAGTTTTTTAAAAATGGGAAGGAAAGCCATATTAGTAATGTAGGACTTTGTAAAAATGTCAACTTACATTCTTGTTGACTATTTCATTCTTGAACTAGTGCTGTACTAGTGCGCTTAAAATTTTTTAAAAAGAAAAAAGATAGACTGATTGAATCTGGTGTCCATAACCAGATTTATGACCTCAAAAATTCGTTCAAAGTGGTACTTTTCATTAATAATTAAGTCTTGTTTATTCCAGGAGCCCATTTTCCCACTTATGGATTATATGTACTTTTGTAAATATTCATTTTCCCCTATGGTCCTTATAAGTCCTTTCACCTATCCTTAATAGGAAAAACAAACAACAACAAAATGAAAATGTAAATAAACCATAACCCAGCAAAATGTGCTCTTTCTGCAAGTCTGATTAAAGTTAGGGATGGAGATGGTATAGTTTTACCTAGATTGTTAAAATTCTGCATTTCCTTTTTTTCATACTAATACTATACTCCTCCATCACTATTGGGGTATAAAAAATCTTTCCTTTAAAATAAATTATATTATCATTAGGAACAGCACTAAAAAAAATAGACTGGAATCTTAATTAGCTCCCAAATAGTCACTAATCAGGTAAGATTCTTTAGTAACCTTCATTCATTCCTTTTAGATTAAAAAGGTATGAAGTACTGGTTTCTGTAGTTATAAAAGAAACACAAATTATTCAAAATGCAGGTCTGATTTATTTAAAATATAGTTTATTTAACGCACCCGAAGAATAACAGACCATGTTGTGTGAATTACCAACTGAGGATGTTTCCTTTAAGTTCAAATTAAGAATTCAGAAAATAAGAAAACTTAGAAGCTGTAAAGGCCCAGCCAGTGTACTCACCCTCATGTGAGGTTTGACAACTGTGCCATCACTACACTAATTGAAACCAAAGGTTTGGTTAGCAACCATCTTAAGTGAAGGTTTGTTTCAAGTCTTGAAAGACGTGGTTCCTACTGCATGGAGTGTCTTCTTCAGATAGCACACTCAAAAGTTCTTTCAACATTTCCTCTGTGAATTCATTATTCCCTTCTCTGTAAACAGTACTACACATACTTTGTATATCTCCACTATAATACTTACCATGTAATCAACTGTTTACTATTATTAATTATCTTTACTACCTTAATCAAACTAGAGCATCAAAGCAGGGATTTTGTCATACTCATCTTTGACTACTTTGTACCTCACCCATAGGTAGCATAAAAATTACTAAATATTTTTAAAGAAAGAAAAATGGAAAAACTTATTTTATTGTCTTTAAACTTCAAAATCTTTTAAAAGAAAGTCATACTGCACTAGGAATAAGAAAGTTTATTCTAATTAAGATATAAGCATTAAATATCTATCCTGGTGATTTGACATCACATTTTTCCTTACTGTCCTTAAGTATTTTCACTCAGGATTGTTTCTTTAACTACAATTCAAGGTTTTGTGGTTTTTTTAGAAAACAAAAACCAACAACATTTTACTAGTAAATACCACTTCCCACTAACAAAACAGAATTTTGTATGCAGATGAGTAAAGATGAAGATGTGAAATACAGTGTCAAAATCTAAAATAAAATAAGGCACAAACCAATTTCTACTAGATTGGAAATGGCTTACCAATGAGGAAAGGATGGGAGAATAGGTCACAGAGCAAATAATTCCAAATTAGTAGAAAACTTCAGAAGCAATTAGAAATTTTAGTTGTAGAATATACCCCTTAACTTGATTGTAAATTATAAGTTAGCAATTCTATTTAGACCATATTTTCAGAATATTAAGAGAAATCTTTATTAGCAGTGGCTCTGTCAATGCAGTCAGTGTGAGAAATAATATGTCTCTTCTTTTATCCCCCCAATTATTCTACTTTTTATTATTTATGCTTCATGTTTGTGCCTCAAACAGACCAGAGAATGTGATTTGTGTATTTATAGTAGGATAAGCCGATTTTTTGTCTACGTATCAATATCTTAGTAACTATGACAAGAACTATACTTAAAGCAAAAGGAAGGTTTTCTTATTCTAAAGTATGAGACAGATTAAGGATTTTTGAGTAGAAAATCTATGCAATAGCAAATCTTCCTAAATATCAAATTTAGCAAGGAGTCAGGACACATTTTCTGAATAAAGCAGCAGTCTAGGTTGACATCTTTTAAAACTGAAGAACAGCATCTAAACATATATACCAAATTTTAAAATTTTGTTTTAAAACAAAAAATTATCTCAAACATTTAAAACTAATAATATATTTTGATACTATGAAATCCTACATGCTTATTTAAAGAATGTAGTATCTAGTTTTATTTATCAGAACTAAATTATCAGATTAAGATTTCCTGTCAAATACTGCTTTAAGATTAGTGTTGTAAAATCAGTTTAACTAAAATATAGTAGGAAGATTTTTATTTTTAAAAGTCTATTTATACAAAGCATTTATTCAAAAGCAAATATAACATTATTTCAGAGACATGAAAATCTCGACACAACAGAAACACAGCAAAGATCCACAAAAGAAAAAAACCGGTTAAAGTGAAAAAAAAAAAAAAGCCAAAACCAACAAAAAAACCCCAAACAAAACCTTCTATTAAAGAGGAGTATGTGTATATTAAATATGTAATATGTAGATATTAAACAAGGCAAATAGAATCCTTCCTTACCTTTGGGCTGCTGTTTTCACTGTTGGTAGAAGAGTATGTTGGAAACGTCTACCGAGAACCACAGCTCCAGAACATAATGATACAGTTTGTGTATTTTCACTGCAGATTTAAGACAAAGAACAATGTGAACAGGGGAAAATTACACATGCATATACATAAAATCTGAGCAGAAACACACAAAACCTTTTCCATTAGGAAAAAATTTATTTATATATGGATAAATCCAATTGCCCATGTTAAATTCTCCATTATGAGTTTTCCACTTCCTGAACTTGTTTCTGAAATGTTTCTAAATCAGTTCATGAAGATAAAGAGTAGAACAGAAGTCAGGAACCCCTAAATAAATGTATTGTACTAGGTACAATTGCCTATAAATTAACTCAAATATATTTTCTTTCCTCATTCTCTATTTAGGGATTACCCACAAAGAAGACTTTTAAACCTTGAATGTTGCAATTTTTTTTTCATGCCAAAATAAAGGTAAAACATTGTTTAAAAAAACTACCATGAGTCCTAAATTCTACTCTAATTCTGTCACTGACTAGAAAGTTACTTAATTTTTATGTACCTCAGCTATTTACCTACAAATTGACAAAACAGAAACTAAATAGTGATTTTCAACTTTTTTCAGGGAGATGGAACGGCCCAATTATATCACTAACAATGCTTTACCATGACAGCTTCTATAAACAGTGGGTTATATCTAGAAAGGAGTAAGAAGTCCCTCATTGAAATAACCCTGATAAAATTCCTAAAGAAGACATGATGACCACTGTACCTCTCGCCCACTGCTCCCCTCAGCAGTGTAGCTCTGTCCATCTACCTGTTCTGCTCCCCACTGTCTCTGGTGAACCCTCTTGCTGCCCCACGACTTTGGCCTGTACCCCAGCTGGTATGCATAAATAAATAACTCTTAAAAAAAAAGAAAAAGAAATTCCAGTCTAGATTTTTCTTAAAGTATTTTCATTCAGAACCAAGGTATCACTGCAATCAAATCTATTCAACAGTCAAAGCAAAGAATCCATATACACACTACAGGACCCTACCTCTTGACCCTATTGACCCATTTAAAAGACAGGTTTGACCTACTGGCCATAAAGATCATTAGCTTTTGATGTCAAACCCTTTATGTATTTATTTATTTTTTTAAAGATTTATTTTATTTATACATACAAGCTGGGGTACAGGCCAGAGGCGTGGGGCAGCGAGAGGGTTCACCAGAGACAGAGTGGGGAGCAGAACAGGCAGATCAGAACTACACTGCTGAGGGGAGCAGCGGGCAAGGCAGGGGAGGTCTGCCGTGCCATGTGGGATTCTCCCCGGCTGGGCGTCGAACTCGCGTCACCGCAGCCGACAGCTCCACAGCGCAGCGCTTAACCGCTGCGCCACCGGGGAGGCCCCCTTTATTTATTTTTTGTAGAAATGTATGGTAAAACACCTATACCTCAATTTCTTATTGTTGCTCAACATGTTAAGTCCAATTGAGTTGCCTTTCAAAGATTTTGAACTGTCGGCTTTGTTTCGTCTTGTACATGTTTTCCAGGGATCACCAGAACTAGTAGCAACAATTTCAGATGGACGATTTAACTGTAAAAAAACCCATATATATTAGATAAGCACCAATACGGTAGTTTATCAACAGTTATTTAAAAACCATTTAATATATAACAGTAGTGAAAATGTACCATTTTAGGGAGAGGAGAGGAAGATGGCAGTGACATGGAGCTAAAAATAATTTAGTTTTTTCTTGTCTAAGGATAACACAAATATGTAGGAATATGGGTATTTATTATTTTCTTTTCATGAAATATCTCAAAAGAAAAAAATTAAAACATTTTCCTCTTGTTAACAACTTCTTGATACCTACATGACAAATACAGTCAAATATGGCTATCAGTTGCTATTTCAATTTGTACAAGGTCATTGGCCTTAACATTAGAGTCCCTGTATAAGCACAGAAACCAACCACGCCTTCATACCTTTATAGTTGCAAATGATAATATAATTGCATCAATACTAATCACTTTGGGGAAATCATAGCTAGACAACAGGATGGGGTGTTCCTTTGGAAGTTCTTTCAACAAAGAAATCTACTTTTATTATATTCACTGCACAAGACATTTAAATAGTGCATTCAGACTAAGACAAATGTCCTCAGTTCTTAGTGAAACTTCCCCCAGAATATTTAAAATAATTGTCGTCTATTTTATTTCTGAAAGAATAGTCCAATACTTTTATTTTCTTTTGTCCTCTTTTACAATAAAATATAGTCAAAAGAAGATAGTGATTTGGCTCCCCCCTCCCATTATCTCTATAAAAACCTAACTTTTCCCCCCAAAATATCTCTCACAAATAAATCCTCCTGAGAGTTCACTGTACGCAGCACCAATCTTGTTTTCAGGCATACATATCTACATTACACAGCTCCAAAAGACCTATTTTTGACACACAGTTTATGACTTCCTCCTTCTTAAATCATTTTTTTTACTTCTTAGTCTTTTACAGCCATGTATTTCAGATTCCCCTACTTCTGGTAATGGACATTCAGTAATACAGATCAATTTTCCTTCCCTCTATTCTCCGAAAACAACCAGAAAAGCTGAACAGTGAAGTGCAGATTAGAAACAAAATATCTTTTGGAGGCATTTGAGGATTACCGAGAAAGATTTGAGCGCTTATTTTTCCCTCAGTCATCTACTGATTCCAGATGTAGCTGAGAAGTTTACACACTAAGCTGTACTTCCAAAAGAGGCAGACAACTAGAGGGAGACAAGAGGTGGAATCTTATCTACCAAGAATATAGGGCCTTATAAACACCTCAAAACTGTAATAGCTCTCTAAAAAGAATGAATCCAGCTTTCAATCATCTTAACTTCCAGTTTTACTAAGACAGTTCTCAAGGTTTATGAAAAATCCTCACTGCCTGGATGGCTAGTTGTAAGAAATTACTGTGTCTCATCCTTACAGTTTATTTTGACTCAGTATGTCTGGGGTGGGCCTGATAATGTGCTTATCTAACAAGTCGGCAGATAATACAGATACTGCTGAACAGGAGACCATATCTGGAGGAAAATTAAAGTGATTTGAGATTGCTAAATCCTCCCAGTCACGACATAGAAGTAAACATATAAACCCAACAGAGGAAGCAATATTACCCTATCTCTCAAATTTCTCTATTATATTTTTGTCATATGTACCATTCATAACAAGACTTATCGAAGAATAAGACAATGTAATACTAAGCAAGAGAAACTGATAATAAAAAAATAACTATACAGAACTATAAAACATTAGAGTTTATCACTGTCTCATTTTTAGTAATAAAATAAAATCACTGATGCATTTGGAGACTCTTTCCCACAGAGAATAGTGTTACTGTGGAAAGATAATGATTTAGGAAACAAACTGTTTCTGACCAGGCAACTTTCCTTGTAATTATGCTATTATTTAATATATTAACAACAATACACACACATTACCTAACCCTGAAATGGGCGGGTAAGTAGGAATTCAATTAACTTAGTTCCCACTCAATTAGAAACACATCTTTCATTAGAATGTACATAAAATATCTTATCAACAAGCCATCATCAAGTTGCATTAGCTGAGAAAAGTAAGACCTATCCAGTCACTGTGACCTAGACCTAATCATTTTGAAAAAGTACCCTTGGGTCAATGATTACACTGGTCAACAGTAATATCGTTACTGACTTAAAAATCTGTAGTATTTTTACAGATCTGTAAATCCGCAGTATCTGTAAAAAAAAAAAAAATCTGTAGTATCTGTACTGCCCTAATCTGTAGTACTGTGGTGTGCTGAACATGAATATAACCCTGAAAATTTTTTATTAGCTCTCATTTTGAAGACATTTCATATAATTCATTTATGTTTCACCGTGTAAGTTTATCCAGTAGGACTGCAACAACATCCTAAATCAGCCTAGAATGATGTACTATTGCATTGCATTGCATAATACCATCATGCACACATCATCCAGAGTTGATTGCGTCATTTTCTGATGCAATGCAATACTACTGCCAGGCGGCTGCTGAAGTAAGCTGACATCAGCAGTGCACTCAATTAAGCCCTGTCAGAAAGGATGAGCATTGAAAACGTTTCAGACTTTGTGCAAGACAGTTTAAGCTACTGTTCCATAGAACTGTTATTATTATTATTATTATTTTTAAAGATTTATTTATACATACAAGCTGGGGTACAGGCCAGAGGCGTGGGGCGGCGAGAGGGTTCACCAGAGACAGAGTGGGGAGCAGAACAGGCAGATCAGAAATCCACCGCTGAGGGGAGCAGCGGGCAAGGCAGGAGAGGTCTGCCGCATCATGTCGGATTCTCCCTGGCCGGGTGTCAAACTCGCGTCGCTGCTGCCGACAGCTCCACAGCGCAGCACTTAACCGCTGCGCCACCGGGGAGGCCCAGAACTGTTACTATTTTATCCATTTAGGCACAATACAGAACGGTAATGCCTCGAAAGTGCATTAGTAGTGTGGACAATTTCTGCTCTATTTGTGGGGAAGTGACATTTGCCAACCAGAAGAAAAACATCACTTCTCAAGTGAAGAAGGCTTATCATCTTTATTTTGGATGCAAGGTTGGTGACCAAGACAAGCCTTGGGCCCCGCATAGATGCTGTGCTACATGTACAGCACAGCTTTCACAGTGGTTCAGTGGCAAAAGACCATCGCTGCCGTTTGCAGTCCCCATGGTATGGAAAGAGCCAGGCAACCACAGAAGACTGTTCCTTCTGCTTGGTTCCTCCTCTTTCCAGTGGAATCACGAAGCAAAAGTTGAGAAAAGTCTAGCCAAACATTGCTTCTGTACTGAAACCAGTTCCACATGGTGAGGGACTTCCTATTCCAGAACTTCCAGCAGAATATTCTCTTGATTCATCTGATGAGGACAAGGGTGAGCCGACCTGTTCTTCTCCTGTTCCATCAGCATGCAGTGATCCAGATTTTCACTGTGGTGCACCATCAACCCCACACAGACGAACATAGGAAGAACTAAATGATCTGGTTTGTGATTTGGACTTATCCAACAACAAGGCAGAATTGCAAGGATCAAGACTCCAACAATGGAATCTTCTAGAAGATGTCACAATTACTTTCTATCAAAAGCGCCACCAGCAGTTGGAGCCTTTCTTCAGAAAGGAAAGTACTCTGGTATTCTGTTCCGATGTTGAGGGCCTCATGAATGCCTCAGAAATCACTCATGACCCACAAGAATGGACACTACTTCTAGACTCTTCGAAACTGAGTTTTTTCTATTCTATTTCTGAATAGCTGTACAAGAGACAAGCGAAGAAATCTAAGACGTAGTCTATGACTTGATTTTTTACAGGTATTAACCATAGGCCTATTACTATTGGCATGCATTTCGTGATGTAAACATCAATTTATTGCAGATTACGAAAAAAAACTAGAGTCAAAATTAGAATTTGACTGTCATATTCGTGTTGAGCACATACAAATGCATAGGAAATGACTAATTTTATTTCAGTAATATGACTTTTGTAAAAATTTGTTGACCAGTGTTATCAAATGAACCTCCAGCAGCAGCAGCATCACCTGGGAACATTTTAACATGCAAATTATCACACCCCACTCCAGATCTCTTAAATCAGAAGCTCTGGGAGAGGCATCCAGCAAACTGATCAACCTGCCAGTTTATTCTGATGTATACTAACTGGAAAGTTACTGTCCTAGGTGACTGACACATAATCATATTAAGAAATCTCAGAAACAAGAAGTGTCCATTAGTGACTAAAAATATACACACACATATATAAAATTTCATTTCTCTTTATACAGATAATAACTAATATTTACTGCTAATTATTAATAGTCATGGTAATTTCTTGATATGCAATATTTCATTTAATCTCCATATTTTATACATTTCAGTAGTCTTCAGCTCAGGATTCAGCAGCTACACCTGAAACATCAGGTCAATTACTTGATGCTCCTGAGTGACAGAATTAATATGCTCAAATTTCCCACCTCCGTTTTCTTTACTCAACAAAATCTCTCTACCATATGCTATTTAAACTTTATTGAAACTCTATCCCAATGTGAGGTTAAAAAGCAAAAATACTTGCCCAAACTAGGAAATTGATTTGAACAACGACTGGTGTGACTCCAAAGCCTATTATTTATCAAAATAGTCTAAGACACTTTTATAGTGTTGTTTGTAGAAATATAAATGCTTATGATTAAGAGGAAAAAACAAACTGCTATTCCATGAAAAAAGTATTCAAAATCATTAGAATATAGAACATTTCACAATCAGAGAACTGTACTAAAAATGCCCTTATATAGAATGGGGAAAATTAATTCTTTCACTTAAGAACTATTTAAACCAAAATTATCTTACCCATAAACAATCACATAATTCACCCAATTCACCCAGGTTTCTGATTAAATGCTTATACATTTTCAAGTTTTTTTTTTTTGCTAAAACATCTGGGCACAGGAGCAGACAACCTAAACCTCATTTTCAGGGCAAGAGGATCTTATCTTCAGTTTCCCAATTCTGTTGCCTATAGTTACTATCAAAAGTTAAAAACACTTTAGTCTGCAACAAATCAGCATTTCTAGCTTTGCCAGCTAACTGTATCAATTAAAATTAAAATAAATGTATCATCAAGTCAAATTCCCTTATAAAGATCCCTTACCATCCTTGTATTTTGAAGGTAACACACTGGGGGGGGGGGGAAATCACTCCATAGGTGAATCACAGGATGTACATTTGTAAACAATTCTCTTATCATGCAATTACAATCCTGACCTATTCCAGCTACTGTAAAATTTAGAGAAAATTGCTGAATTAAAATACAATATATAAATTATTTTAGATGCTTGGCATACATTGACTTTTTTCTGCCTAATAGGCATTTTTTATTTCCCTCTCATTTTATTTGTGCTCCTAACATGGCATGGTAATCCTACATAAAATCACTGAGGGATGTTAAGGTAGAAGAAAAAACTGAGTCATTTATGGCTGACTATCTCAAAGATTAGAGTACTACTATTACTAATGTCAAAATGATATTTAATCTAGAGGTTCCTGAAAACCTTTAATCTTCAGGTTTCCATCTTAAGCAGTCAAGACAGTTATCCAGTTAATGCAAACATATCAGGAGCACTACTCCCAACAGATTGGATCAGCATAAAACAATCACATGACTACAAAACCAACCACAAATATAGTCTTACTGATGTTAGATAAAAAACTACAAATACATCATTATTTACAGAGTAAAACCAGTTTACACAAAGATTCAGTAACACTGCATTTAATAATGATATGGGAGGCTTGCTAATATCATACAGTGAGTGAATTATCATCTCATAATTATCACCATTCTGTAAGTTGGAAAGCTACTAACAGGCATAGAATATGAGAGTCTGTGTGATTACTATAACATACCACTCATCCAAAAGAGCTCTTTATTTCTCTCAACTGTATTATCAATCCTTATAGAGCACATCTACACAGTATAAACAATGGTACAGGAATCAGCAAGCCTGTTTGTAAAGAACCAGATAGCACACATTTTAGGTTTTTTGAGTCACAGTCTCTGCTGAAACTATTCAGTGCTGCAGCATAAAAGCAGCCAGACAAAATATAAATAAACGAGCCTGGCTGTTTTCCAAAAATAATTTATTTATGGCCACGAATTTGAATCTCATCTAACTTTCATGTCACGAATCAGTATTCTTCTGATTTTTCTCACTCATTCAAAAAAATGCCAAAACTATTATTGTTCCTGAACCTTAGATTACGGACCCATGAGCCTTGCCCTGGTTGGTCAGTCCCATTTTATACATGAATCATTTAATAACTACTGACTATAGCCAGATGTTAGAATGTAAACACATAGGAACAAAAAAAAATGTGTCTGTTTTATTTCCTAACATGAAGACCACTGTGTTCAACATATATGTCTAATGGGGACTCCAGAAAAAAACAACACAGAAAGGCAATATCCACAGTGAGATAGAGTGGCTAAAATTTTTCAGAACTAATGAAAAACATGCATCCTTTATCTAAAAAGTCACAAGGAAACTGCAGAAGCCCAAAGGCTTCTGTTCAATACACTAAGATACTCTCAACCAAAACACAAGCTTTCTTCTAATTCCATGCTCATTTTCAAATGAAGAAAATCAACTGTATTAGTTTAAATAAATAAGCCATATGGATTGATACATTACCCACAAGCCATTCAAAATCCAGGGACAAGTAAACTCCTGGGATATACAGACTTTCTAAAGAACAAGCAGGCATGAATAGTTGTAAGGAAAGTCAATTAACATTTTATTAAATACTCAATTTACATTTTATTAAAATTAGTTCCTTAAAAACACCCATCTGCAGAAGAGGCATCATACGAAATTTCCTGTCTCCTCTTTAACAATAGGATTCTAGTCTACTGAATTCTAGTCTAACCCCTCCCACTCACCCTTCCCCACCAAGGGACAATCTGAAACTCTGTGGGCACATGAAAGAGTGACAGGGCTTCAAATATTTCTCTGCTTTAATATATATTTTAGTTAAATGGTGAAATATGGGTTAGAAATTGGGCATTCTAGACCAAAATAGTATTTCCTTAATTCATTTCTTAATGGAACATTATAAAACGATAAAGCAAAACTGGTGAAAACTTGTATATATTGACTTTTCATCTCCTACTCCAATTATTATCAAGAAAAACATTGCCCCAAGAAGAAAGTCAACTGAGAACAACTCAAAGAAAGCAGTTTATTTTTAAAGAAGTATGAAATCTGCTGTGTCTTTTCATAACCATTTAACAAATTCAGGTTAAAACAAGGCCATACATACTCTTCTATCTTAGAATTCTGTAAAATGGCTGCCACGAAGATGTAAATTAACATGGAATATTTGAAACAAAAAATGAAAATAGACTTTTACATCTAAACAGTACATATGATTTAACTGACTTTCTAGTCTATGTGAACTGGCCTTAAATATGCAGATCTAAATCAAAGAAACATAGAAACTAAAAAATAGAAAACATATCAGGACCTCCCTGGTGGCGCAAGGAGTTAAGTCTCAGCACTATGAAGCTATCCACAGCCACTGCAGCATAAGTTTGATCCCCAGTCGGGGAGCTTCCCTCATGGAGCAGCAGACCTCTCCTGACTCGCTCACTGTTCACCTCAGCAGTGTGTTTCAGTCAATCTGCCTGTTCTGATTCCCACTGTATCTCTGGTGAATCCCCTCACCACCCCCACACCTCTGGCCTACACCCCAGCTCTTGTTGCATAAATAAATCTTAAAAAAAAAAAAAAAGAAAACATATCACCAAAAAATATTGTACTGCAAAGGTTTCCTGAAATTAAGATTTCAAACTTCTCAATTATTTCTGAGAGCACCTGGTTAAAAAATGATGGAATCTAAAAGTACCAAGCAATTACTAACCACTCACTAAGCCTTCATAAAGCTTTTTTAGTATATTTCCCTAAATTCAGAAAGCCAGTGACTCTAATGACTGAGTTATAAATTACTTCTAACTTTTAAATATTATATTGCTATGTGATCTTTGCCATTTACTTCAAAAAGACAGTATTTGATGAAACTCCTTTATCTACTAAGATTTCTTATATTTAAAAGAGAATTTAAAAGGAACACTGCTGATCAAAGTTTCATTCTAGCAATAAATTTTATTTATTCATGGATACAGGAACTAAATAAAGGGAAAATATCAGTGTCATCCACCTTAAGAGATATATTTCCAAGATAACTGTGCACAACCAGTTTAATAACTATATTTATAATATATATTTGGGGTAAATGCTTACTGATACTGTAATTGTAACTCAATCCAGCATGAAAATTAGTACTCAGAACCTTCGGGTGAGCATGTTACTTAATGTTAAATTTCAGTTAGCGTATACCACTTTACTAAAGTAAGACAAGATAATTAAAAGAGGTTCATTTGCATAAAAATCACATTAATATGAAGCCTACATAGATGAAAAAAATAAAAATGAAGTAAAAATTTTACAAGAAGTAGATATATGAATTTAAGTACCAAACGGCATAATATAAAATTTTGAATGTTAAATAAAGATGATACATGATACATGTACTCTTTTAAAATAGATGTTGCTGAGTATCAAATCATAATTATCTTTAGAGATCACTGGAGAAGTTTCATTTTAACACATCAACATATCCATCCTTGAAAAAGTGTAATTAGCCATATATTTTTTGAAAAAGTATGGGGAATCTACAAAAAAAAAAAAAATCACTGTCATGTAACTTGATGAAAGTTCACTAAGTTCACTATTTTTCTGTCCTCCAAAGAAACATCTAACTGGCAGCACTTGATGAAATCAAGATGTTAAAATCTAGAGAAAAATGCAATGTGAAAAACCATGCAGCAAGAAAAACTTCAAATTCTATAAATTACATAAATTATGAAAAAAGAGATGTAGAGGAAGAAAGAAACCCACAAAGATGGTAGTAGGGGAGTAAATTTAAAATTCCCTAAAATACTACTTGACTCAAATACAGGAAATATGTGAAGAGGGTGCTATGACAGACTGGCAAAAATTCAAGTTATGACCACATACTCCCCAGAGATTACAGGGAACTAGGAATTCACATACATTACTACCAGGGATGGCAAATGTCAACTCCTATGAAAGAAGCATTTGTCAATATCTAGCAAAATTACATGTGAATTTACCTTCTGAAATAGCAACTACTGCTCTAGGAATCTAGTCCACAAATATATTGTAAAGATACAAAAAGACAGAAGCACAAGGCTTTATTAAAGAACTGTTTATAATAACAAAAGGCTGAGAAAAACCTGTTTGTCAACAGGAAACCAAATGAATTTCTACAATTTATCCTTTTATTGGAATATTATGTGTCAGTAAAAGAGGTGAGGATCTCTAAATACTTTGCTGTGGGGAGTGATATCTACACACTATATTATTAGGTAAAATATTCAAGGTAACAAACACAGTGGCTAGCTTCTACAAGAAGGGTAGTATATCCTTGTATTAAAACAAATAATGAAAGGCTAAACTACATAATTATTAAAACAGGTTATGCAAAGGGGAAAGAGAAAGGAATAGAAGTCATCAGGAGAAAAGACAGACTTCCCTGATAAAACATTTCTTGTAGATTTGACTTTGGAACCATGTAGGTGATATGTGCATAATTATAAAACAAATCAGATCTTTTTTTAAAAAAGCAATTTCTTAAAATAAAAAGTTAAAAATAAATTGAACTCTCACCCAGCTGACAGAATTAAAATTCTAGGATAAATTTTAAGTGACTTTAAAACACAGTAATTTAAATATACATCCCTAGGGATAAACCTGATGGTGCCACCAAACACAAACAAGAAAAAGCAAAATGAAAAATTTAAATCATTAGTAATTGTATTTTATTGTGAAATAATTTAGCTATTAGTATAGAGCAATTAAGTAACAAAGTTAACATTATTAAAAACAAAGACACCGAACCCAAAAGCCATAAACGAAAAAGAGAACCTAGAAAAACACTAGGAATAAATACCAAAGGTAAAGACGTAAGATTAGTGAAAAAATGGTTTCAATTATTAGCAACTAGTACAAGTTACCCTGGTTTTCCAGAAGTAGAATGTTCCCATCCCATGTTGGTTTAATTTAGTGAGTTATTTTTGGGATCTGGAAATGCTCAAATTGCTTTTCATATAACGTAATGGTAACAACATTGGCAGTTCCCACTCTTCTCCCCCACCCCCAAATAACCTACCAATCCATATCAAATGGGAATGTATAATGTAGGAAATACATACATTATTGCAACAGGCCATTTTCTTCAAATACGAAATTTCATCAAATTCAAGAAATCACTAGAGGAAGCTTCATTATATGCAGTAGTGTACAATTTTTTTCTCTTTTAATTAAACCATGTCATGCCATCATTATAGGATAAAGCTAGAGTCCAGCGGTGTGAAAATGAAAAAAAAAAAAAAAAAGCTTTTCATTTCAATATAAAGATTTCCCACAAATCGGTTGTATTCCAAAGACCAAATAGAAAAGTGGGCAAAGGATATTACCTTACAATTATCAAATAAGGAAATAAATGGGCACACCTGAAATGGTGTTCAATCTCACTCATAAAAAATGAAATGCAAATTAAGACTAAACTGAAATACTATGATTTTATTTGCAAGTCAAAAGGTTGATAACATTGTAACAAAAGTGTGGGGTAACAGGCACTCACAGATATCACTGGTAAAAGTGTAAATTAAGCATAGCAAAATTAGAAATGCATCTGTCCTGATCAGCAGTTCTACTGCTAAGAATTCATCCAACATACATGTTTGTAAGTGTGCAAAATAACCTATACAGAAGGCTAACTTATTCAACATTTATTTGAGATTGAAAATGGTTAGTAACACCATTAATGTCCTTCAATGTAGTGGTACTGGCTAATAACCGCACATAATATAGTGGAATACTATGAAGCTGGCGGGAAAAAAAAAATTGTGGGTGCTTTTAGTTAACTCTTATGGACAGTCTCTAAGATATATAAAGTTAAAAAGAATTTAAGGTGTGTAAAGTACATTGTGCAAGTGTGAGAACAGGTGAGAATATTTTCTTTGTAATGTATAAAAGGTTGGTAACACTGTGAGTAATGCTCAGAGTAAATGTAAAATACCTGGGGAAAGATAAACAAAATATGGGAATATGCCTTTGGGGTAGGGAAAGACAGGGAATAGGACTTAAACAATTAAATACAAAAATCTTCTTTTGAGGTAATAGTTTTTAGTTTATAACCTAAAAAATAAATGATTTTAAAGCAACACTTGCCTTTTTTCCTTTTGAGGTTTCAGAATCCTCATCTTCATCTACACTGAGTAGATTTGCCTCACTACATGAAAAATAAGGGGGGAAAAGACCTTAAATGACAATTACAATCCATACATAAATATTTTATCTTCTTTGTTCACCCAATTCAGGGATCAGCAAACTCTTTCTGTAAAGGGCCAGAGAGTAAGTATTTTAAGCTTTGCAGGCCATATGGTCTTTGTAGCAACTACTGATCTATGCCACTATAGTATGTAATCAGCCATGATAAATGTGGCTATGTTCTAATAAAACCATTAATAAAATCAAGTGGTAAGTCAGATGGAACCTGTGGGTCAGTTTGTTGATCCCTGCCATAAATGAACACATACATTTCTTTAAGGAATTTCTATATGTTCACTCAATTTTTCTTTCACTCTTGGATTTAAAATTAGGGGAAAAGCTCAGAGAAACAAAACATAGAAGGAAAAAACTGGTGAGAAAATCTTAACTAATGAAAGGAACTAATTCCAATGATACTACTATAGTAGAATAGTTATACCTCTACTACTCCTGGAAATATCAACACTTCACAGAGAATCATTGGCCTGAGATTCTAAAAGACCTGACTAATATATCTCTCAACAGTTCATGTTAATCTCAACATGTTTAAAAAGATGAAGCCCCTAAGAACCCACTTACAGTGATGAACCAAAAAGCACAATTCATAAATGAAACATAAAGGACACATAGCATCTTAAGATAATTTTTTAACATTGCCATGACAAATGTTCTAACAAAAAAAGTCAAAATACACCCTTCTGAAAACAAATCTGCTATTTTTGTAAAATCTACTTGAATTTACCAATTCGAATATTTCTTTTATTACTATTTATACTCTAATACTAAAAATTCTCTCCTTCCATATATTTAACAAAAATGTCTAAGTGGTATACTTCCTATTCAACTGAACTTCAAATTTAATTCCAATTTTTAAAACCTAAATATCTGCAACAAAAGAATTTTTTAATGGAAAAAAAATCAGAAATTTATAAAAGGAAATGAAGATCATAAAATAGTGATTTTATGTGAGAAACTTACCAGTTCAAAGCTCTCCTTCAAATAAAACTTCACTTCAGTTCAACATCTCATAGGTGAAGGCACATAAAATGGTAATGATGAACGGAGCTGTTGCCCAGACAGAAGTGAAGCACCTACAATATTTAGCCAATATATTCTGAATGACTTCTTGTGTAAAATTTCTAAAAAAATATTTATTAGTTTAGAGAGAGCTTAATATGTATATTGGTGTGTCTCTGAATTTGCTGTTTTTTCTGGCCAGTGGAAAACCAAATCAATGTCAAGAAAATAATAAAAGCAATGCTGATTCAGTACTACAAATCTCATGACATGCAAAAGATTCTATTAAAACTATTATTTAAAATTTTTACACAGCAGCCATTCCAAGAATATTAACAAAATGTAATTAAAATTTTGCTTAACTTCTGTCTGGGTGAACAACTGTGTTTATCATTTATAGTTTCTACCTTTCTCTGTGGGACAATGATCTAAGGTTGATGTGGTGGTGATAGTGTTGGAGAGGGTCACAATGGAGAAGGTACAAGGGGACTTAACCTTTCATAAAATTCAAGGGTCTTAAGCTGGGTTCACTTACTACTGATAAATGGTGACTATTCAAATTGCTATGACATTTAAAAAAAACAAACAACTTTTATATAAATTTATACATTTCACAAGATGGAGAAACAGGACAGCAAAATTATTTACCAATATAGAATTACTTTTTTCTTTCCTTAATGTTATTGTAAAAGAGTTCAATGCTTTAAGTTAAGAATACCACATTTTAAAATATATTTCCAATCCAATGGAATAAATTGTTCTTCTAATGAAAAGTTTCACTCTAATATCTGAGGGAAAAAAAGTTCTTACTCTTTATCTGTATCTCCTTCACTTTCTTCTCCATGATCAAAGCTCCAATTATTTTTAAAACCTCCATCTCTCTTAGACTCTGATCTAGACAAAGCTGAAATAAAAACAAACTGAGATAAGTACTTTAATAGAGCTATTCAACATATAATAAAATTGATTATTTCCCAAGCTCTTTGCTTATTCTAGATTTTGATTTGCTTGCCTTTTGACTATTTATTAGTTGTTTATTCTTGTTCTCTCTAAAAAGAAAAAGAACATATTAAAATATGGTTTTGCCAATTTACAGTCATTAATGTGTGAGTTTGTGACAGGAAAAAAAACACTCATATCAAACAATAATAAAAATGGCATGGACACAGGAATATGTATGAAATATATAAAAATCAATCCTGTATCTCCCTACTTGGTCACTGGTTCTGTAAGTCAGCACCTGTAGTTTGCTTGCTTATTTATAAGGACTATGTCCAGACCACTATCCTTTCTTTGCCTCAAATATCTCTGCCTTTTAAAAGAAGAGAAACAAATCAAAGTTTTCTGTGTTGGCAATATGGTGCACTCAATGTCCAGAAAAATTCTCTAAATAATAACATCAAACACACTATGAGTTAAAAATTTTTTTCTAACTGCACAGATGAAACCTCCTAAATTTATAAACAACTAGAACGTGAAAACCTGGAGAGATAAATGAAGTCCTTAAGTTGGCATTTACTCTGGAGTCAAATGACAAAAACCTAATGGCCCACAGCGGAGATTTTAACAAGATTAAGTTTAATGCAATGCAAACAAAATGAGTTAATCCTAACAAAATGAGAGGTCAGACTGAAGACTAGAACATCTGAAGGGGCAGCATTCCTGATGGGGTAAACAAGGAGAGAAAAAAGAGACAGTGGGAGTAATTGTGCTGTCTTATCCTTGGCTCTTAGATTGAAACAAAGAAACGAAGACAAAGTGTATCCAAACCATGGCTAGGAAATTCCTAGCCAAAACTTTGCAATTACTCAGGTTTGGGAACAGAATTTTCATGTGGCCCAGAAAAGCCCGTAATTAAAATTGTGAATGCAAGAAAAGATGCTCCACGTCAGCAGACATGACAGAAATACAAATCTAAACTACAAGAAGATACTACTTCACACTTACTAGGATGGCTATTCTTTTTTAATCGAAAATGGTAAGTATTGATAAGGATGTGGAGAAATTGGAGCTCTTCTACATTGCTGATGGGAATGTAAAATGGTACAGTCAATACAGGAAAAATTTGGCAGTTCCTCAAAAAGTTAAACATAGAATCACCACACAATACAGCAATTCCACTTCCAGGTATATACCCAAATAATCAAAGCACAGGCTGAGGTTTTTGTATGCCAGATTCACATAGCATTGTTCACAACAGTCCAACAGTGGGAAAATTCAAAGGTCCACCAATATATGAATAAACAAAATGTGCTGTGAATATTATGTTAATAACAACAACAATAGTAATATGAATAAAATGTGCAAAGGAATATTACTCAGTCATGGAGGAATGAAATTCTGATACATGCTATACAACATGGATAAACCTTGAAAATATTACAATGTGTGAAATAAGCCAGATACATAAATGACTGGATAAGATACACAAAACAGATAAATTCAGAAATAGGAGCTGTAGAAAGAAGAGAATGTGAAGTTATTTTTTTTAATAGATACAAAATTTTATTGGAAATGAACAGTGGTGATTATCACACAACACTATGAACATATTAATGCCAATTCATAAAAATATTTAAAATGGCAAATTTAATGTTATAGATGTATTTTATTGTAACAAAAACTGTCTTTAAAAAGGGGCTCAAACCAACTAAGAGCCTCAAACATAAATCTTTAAGAAAAATTAAAATTTCAATGCAAGTCTTAAAAGTTCCAAAAAGCGTGAATTCACAGCCAAAACTACCAAAGAAGAACCAAGTCATCATGAGCAAACATGAAATTTCTTTACTGGGGTTGAATGAATAGGTAAATAGTAGATGATGTAAGTGAGATTTCTCTCTGCCAAAGAACTTAAATAAGCAAGAGATGAAATTGAGGCTAGTTCATTGTCTAATGATGTTGGATTAGAAGAGCTATCAGTATGGACTCACTTACAGTAACACCTCAGTATCAAAAAGCACATTTATCAAGTGTCAAGCATCTGGACTACTAAATTCTATTCTCCAGTAAAAGGAACCAGGGTTCTAAGAATAAATGTCTGATTCTAGGTATGCAGTATGGAAAAACAGAAGATGAGCCTCAAGCATTCTGTAGTATCAGAAAGCAAAGTGTTCTTTTTTTTTTTTAAAGATGGTGACATATCAAAAGGCTCCAGGCACTAACCTGAAAGAACTTTCCAACAGCCAAACAAAGGTGGAACAATTTTAGCAATAAAACAAACCAAAAAACCACAACAACAGTATTAGATTACAATTCCCAAAATAAAATGACTATTCATGAGCCCATATTGGTATAAACAAATAAATACATGGAAAACACAAGATAACACATTTTTCTCACAGGATTCATAAAGATATATGCATAAAAACTCTAAGAGATGGAACTTAATTCCCCTTTCCTGAGTTATCAATAGAATTAAAAACTCATTTCTAAAAGTAGACTACAGAAAGGGGAAAAAGTACATTGACAGTAAGAAACCTAACAATCTTACCACAGACAAATGATTATGTTTAACATCAAAAGTGATATCTTATTCATAGAATATACCATTTAATATGATGCAATGAAAATGCCATTCAGTTCTGTGGTTTTCTTCTCAAAAGTCCCTAACAGGTCAGTTTAATCAGTAAAAAACATCAGACAAACCCAAAATAGGGAAAAGTCTACATAATACCTGACCAGTAAGCTTTAAAATCATCAAAGTTATGGGGGGGAGGGGGAAGATTAAGAAATCTTCAAATACCAGAGGTGACTAAAGAGACATGACGACTGGATGTAATGTGCTATTCTTGGGTTTGAATCTGGAACAGAAAAAGGACTGTAGCGGAATAACTAGCAAAATCCAAGCCAAGTCTGTAGTTTAATAGTATATATCCACATTAGTTTCCTAGTTTTGAAAAATATACTATAATTTCAAGGTGGCAATATTAAGGGAAGATGGTATATGGTATACAGAAACTAATATCTTTGAAACTTTTCTATAAATATGAAATTATTGCCCCAAGTTTTTTTAAAAAATTAAATGTAAAATGAAGCTACAAGTTTTTTTTTTTCAAAAGACAGGGTTAGATGAAATAGCTTTCATAATTCAAAACTTATCAAAAGAAAGAAAAGGCAGTAACATACAATTACTAATAACCTAAAGACTCCTAATCCAGCAACTAGTATCCATCAACTGAGATTCAGGCAAATTAACAAAAACACCAACAGGCAGTGAAAAGTCAAGAGATGTTATATGATTTGCAAAATAAAGAAACTAAGGTTCTTTACTCAACCTTTACTGAACAATTCTACAAATCTAATCATGATTTCCCACTCAAGATTTATTTACCTATAGGTAAGTAAAAGAAAAATAACCTTACGAAAGTGATAACTGCTGGCAAGTAGAGATAAATTACAACAGCGAAATTTCTAAAACAAAAGTAGAGCATAAGAAAACGATGAAAACAATAAAAATAGTAGCCTGGGGTAGCTTGGGTATGGGAGATTGAGCGATGAATAGGCAGAGCACAGAAGACTTTCATGGCAATAAGAATATTCTGTATACTACACAATGATGCATGTCATTCATTACACATTTATCCAAACCCAGACTATACAACATCAAAAGTGAGCTGTGATGTAAACATAGGACTTTGAGTAATTATGACGTGTCAAAGTAGGTTTAAAATTTGTAACAAATGTACCCTTCTGGGAGAGATGCTGGTAATGATGGAGGTTATTGCAAGAGTAAAGGTAGTGGAAATCTCTGTACCTTTGTTTCAATTTGTTGTCAACTTAAAACTGCTCTTTAAAAAGTATTAAAAAGGAGCTAAACTTTTGCATGTTAAGGAAAAAGGCTTTTCTCCTCAGTTTTATTGAAATACAACTGACAAGCAACACCATGTAAGTTTCAGATTTACAGCATAGTACTTAACTTATACATGTTGTGAAAATATTACCACAGTAAGTTAACAGCCATCATCTCATAAAGAAAGTGATGAAGAACTCTCAGAATTTAACAACTTAGCACGTTTCAAACACCATACAGCAGTGTTAACTATAGTTATCACATTACAGCCCCAGTACTTATAGTGTAAGTGGATGTTTGGCATCTTCATCCAATTCCCCACCACCACATCACACCCCACCTCTGGTAATTACAAATCTGATCTCTTTTTCTATGAGTTTGGTTTATGTTGTTGAAGATTCTACATATAAGTTAAATCAAACAGGATTTGTCTTTCTCTGACTTACTTCACTTGGCACTTCAAGGTCCTTCCATGTTACTGCAAATGGCAGGATTTCTTCTTTCTAATGGTTGAATAATATTCCATTATGTGTACATAAACCACAATATTTTTAACTGTTCATCTGTTAACACTTAGGTGTTTCCATGTTTTAGCTACTGTAAATAATGCTGCAATGACCATAGGCATGCAAATATATCTCTTCAACAAACTGTTTTCAACTGCTTTGGAAATATTCCTGTAAGTGGAATTGCTGGATCATACGGTAATTCATTTGTAATTTTTTGAGAAATTGCCATACTGCTTTCCACAGTGGCTGTACCAATTTATAAACCCACGGGTATGTTATTTCTAGACTTTCTGAAGATAGCCATTTTGTCAGGAGTGAGGTAATTATCTCATTGTGGTTTTGATTTCCCTAAGGATGAGTGATGTTGAGCACTTTTATCTAGTACCTATTGGTCATTCATACATCTTGGAGAAAATATCTTTTCAGGTCCTTTGCCCATTCTTTACTTGTATTATGGGGAAAGGTTAGATGGGTATGTTGTTATTGAGTTGTATGAGTTTTCTACATATTTTAGATACTAACCTCATATAAGATACATAGTTTTCAAGTATTTAACAAAACCCTTAAACTTTTTAAAAATGCAAAGAAAATATGCCATATACTATAGATTTAAATTGTTACACCACCCTGTAACTGATACTTTTCTGCTATCATAAAAACTAAGGAAATAAACAGAAATTAATGAAATGAAAAAATAATTTTGTAATGCAAAGGACCAATAAGACCAAAGGAGTTCTCATATCACAAAAAAAACAAGACATTAGAAAAATGACCAGTGATTACAACATTAAAAAATTCTGTTCATAAAATAATTTCATTCACTTAAACAATAAAGATGTTAAAATTTCACAGGGCATATGTTCAATTCATATAATTTAAAAACCAAGGTTTACTTTCCAAAATATATAAAGAACTCCAACATTCCAACAGAAAAACAAAATGGACTAGAGGTATAAAACAAGCAATTAAGAACAGAGGAGACACACAAAAAGAAACTCATAGGGTATTTTGTTTAGTTTACTCATGCATTCCAAGCACAAAGAATGAGGATTAGCTCTAGGTTGGTGCTCAGTATTTTTTGAATGTCAATGAACAATTTTTTATAATGAAGCAATAAAGATATGCAACCTCACTATAAACCAAAGTATTATTAATTCAAACCACCATCTGATAAATCTGTGATAATGACAAAAACAAGTAGGGGCATTATTAAGGAATGGCACAATCAGGAAAACTTAAAAACTGCTGATGGAACCACTTTGGAGATATATTTGGCAATACCTATGTAAAGTTGAATCTGCACATGCCATTACTAAAGGATATATGAGATCATGTGTCAAGAACGTATGAGTCAACCAAATCTGGCCTGCTGCCTCTTTTTTATAAGGCTGATGAGTTAAGAATGGCTCTCAAATGGTGGGGAAAAATTCAAAAGGTTTCATAACATGTGAATATCACATGAAAATCAAATTTCAGTATCCATAAGGTTTTAATAGAACAGTCACATCCCTGTGCTTATGTATTATCTACGACTGCATTCTTGTTAAACGTCAGCTTTGAATAATTGTGACAAAGACAATCTGGACTGCAAAGTTCAAGATACTCTTTGGCCCTTTACCGAAAAAGTTTGCTGACCTCTGCCCTAGAGAAATCCACATACGTACACGGGTAATGTATTCTTAAAAAGAAGTTCATAGTAGCAATATTAGACATACTAAAATATATATTTTGCTGTAGGCCCAAATAGTTTCTGTTGAAACAGGCAAGTTCATGAAACCTGGAAAGGTGGTGGTGCTAGTCTTGGCCGGACATTACTCTGGACAAAATAGTCATTGTGAAGAACACTGATGATGACACCTCAGGTCACCTTTACAACCATGCTCTGGTGGATGGAATTGATTGCTCTTCCTGAAAAGTGATAGCAGCCATGGGCAAGAAGAAAATGGCCAAAAGGTCAAAGAGCAAGCATTCTGTGAAAGTTTGTAACTACACTCACCTCATGCCCACAGGGTACTCTGTGGATAGCCAACTTAGACAAAACTATTGTAAACAAGGATGTCTTCAGAGATCCTGCTCTTAAGCACAAGGCCTGACAAGAAGCCTAAGTCAAATTCAAGGAGAGGTACAAAACTGGCAAGAACAAATCATTCCTCCAGAAGCTGTGATTTTAGAAGTTTTGTTTCAATCATTAAAAAAAAAAAAAAAAAAAATCCCACCAAACAAGTATAACCTAAATTTCCACAAATGGGAATGTACTAATAAACCATAGTGTATTTCTACTATGGAATATATTAAATGAAAAATAAAAGCACTAAAGCTATTTTTATCAACATTTTTGAGTCTATCAAACAATGCCGTAAGAATGAAAACTAAATTGCAGAAGAACAAATACAGTATGACATGATGTGTAAGTTTAAAACATGCAAAAATTACACACACACAGTTTAGAGATACATACACAAAGAATAAAGTATAAAGAAGTGTATGGGAATGATAACTACCAAATTAAGAATGGTTGTCATCCCTGCAGAAACACAGGAGGATGCCAAGAGGTAAGGTTTTACCCATTTCAATGTATTAGTAATGTCTTTGGGTTTAGAAGTATAACACTTGGGGGTGGTGCAAGGGGCTAAATTTCAGCACTATAAAGCTATCAGCTGCCTGAGTTCAATCTCCAGCTAGGGAGGTGACCCAGAGGCACAGCAGACTTTTGTCATGCCAGGGTCTCCTCTCAGCAGTGTATTTCAGTCAATCTGTTCTGCTCCCCACTCTTTCTCTGGTGAATCCTCTCATCACCCCATACCTCCGGCCTAAACCCCAGCTCTTGTATGTATAATAAATCTTTAAAAAAAAAAGAAGTACAACACTTATGTTTGCTATATTGCCTTTCTTTTCATATGCATTCATTTGATTAAACTATCATTGGTTAGATTTTACAGCAGGATAAAATTTTTAAAAAGAATCACTGACAAAAGTTAACTGCTACAGTTAACTTTTAACTAAAAGCTGCAAAAAGAAATTATAAAGATACTATTAAATGCTAAAGTCAAGAAATCTCTCAATAAAGCAATTTCAGGAGACTCTAGCCACAGTTATTCTCTAGACTCTCTAAAGGCTGTCTCCTTGAACCCTGACTTATGGAGCCACCATGTTGCAAATCTATATACCGTGCTGCAGAAAACAGGCTAAGGAGGTGTTTAGAATACACCGAGAATGAAAGGCCCAACTTTCCATACATATCAAAGTCAGACATTTTGAATAAAACTATGTCAGGACCTCCAGATCAGACCAGCCACCACTTAATGCTATATGAAGCAGAAAACCATTCACCTAAGGTGACTGTCTCAAATACCTAGTCTATAAAACCTTTATCCTTTGTTACACAAGACAAACCAATAGCTCATCCAGTACTGCCTTAAGATAACAATTTATAGTTATCTGCCTCAGGATCCAGCTATAGCTCAGAGTCCTTTCAGTTTATCTACTCCTTCATTCCATTCAGTGGGTATCTATGGATCTTTTCGCAGTATGCCTTCACAAAATTCTGTCCAAGGTCATTAGTGAGGAAGGAGCTTGCTGCTTTTGACATTTCATGAAACAGAAATATCAAGAGTGGCACCTTATTCCAGAGTAATTAAATTGGTTCTAACTGTACACAGAAAACACTATATAAAAACGAGTTGATGCACAAAGTTCTAAAACCAGAAAATGAAGAACTGAGAAATGAATACAAGAAAAAAGTGACTCTAAATGTTCCTTTAGCTCCAAGAAAAAAGGAGAGATCACGTTAGAAGGGAAATTCAGTATGCAGTGAGACGCAACAATGAAATACTTTAATTCTGAAAGCCTAAATGCATTAATTAAAAAATATGAAAATTGACAGTTCATAATAAACTTAAATTAAAAAAAGAGAAACTCGAGAAACAGGCAATGCCTGAATATGATAAAGACAATGGAAACTTGGGAGGTAAAATTCAAACTTGTAAAGCAAATGCTGATGAAAATCCTCAAACTTAATTTCTATTATGACAAAGCTAAATTACCCTCTGATAAAAGATAATGGAGACCAAACTGAACTGAATAAAGAAGATTAAATGACAAAACACTTGGAACCTCACTTCATCCAAACTGTGGCTACAGAAGTTGACAGAGAAGACACTGGTTTTCACAGAGGCAGAGTCAACAGAGGTCATGAGAGTAAAGAGGTACTATCTTCCTATGTCCCCAAGATTTAGTGGCAGATTCATACAGAGCAGGCTGTCCAGGCAAAAAGTTTGCAGATTTTTAAACACAGGAAAGACAACAAAGTACATACTCTACAATTAAGTCTAAGGGAACTTATAGTTCTTCCTCGTATTGAAAAATGGCTTCAGTTTTTGCCCAAAATGAACAGGTGAATGTACCATACTCTGAATGCTAGCACTGGTTTTTCTCCCTGCTCTATTTCAAAGATGGTAATACAATTAATTTGTGGGGAGGGTGGGGTGAGAACCCATATTCAAACCAAGGATAAAACGTACTTGAAATGACAACCACCAATAAAACTTCTGAAGGCAAAAATCAAAATTTGGGTTTGTTGTTCTACTACTCAAGCCTATAGTTTCAGATAGCCTCAAGATAGTTGTTAACCTGCGACAAGGCACTGTCCAAATGTCCCAGTATGCTGCAACTGTCCCAATTTTAGCAATGAAAGTACATTTCCTCAGGAAATAGGTCCTAATTTTTGGTGATGAATGCAGGTGGTTTTAGGAAATACTAAGCTCTAAGTAACCAAAAGAGAGGGGGGGGGAGAGGGGGGAGGGAGGGAGGGAGGGAGAGAAAGGGAGATATCAGGCTCAAAGCAACTGTATTTTTAGTGCCAAATGGGTAACACCAAATGGGTAACAGATTATCCACCTCTGCCCTGGCTTTATTTTTCAACTGTTTGCAACCATAATTTGCAGATCACAGTAATGGATAAATACACTGTTGCATCACTTCAAGATCTGTGATGTAAATAAGACTTAAGTGAGTTGCAATTACAATCACTAAGAATCTGTCTTTGAATTTGTGGATTAAATGTCAGTTTTGTGTCAAGATAGTTTAATTTTACTAATGATGTGACCATATTTTTGAAGAGTTTAGATAATAAAGAGACATAATAACAGACATTACTAAATGAAAGAAGAAAAAAAAAGGAAAGAAAACTTTTTTTTCTTTCTTATGCTTTCCTGGTTTCAGAAATTCCTAAATCAATCCAATCAGTGCTTTGAATCAGATCAAAGAAAAGTCAAACCAATGACTGCTTATGTTGTTATTTATACCTCTGAAATAAACTACAAACTGTGTGACCTAATTTGTTCTTTCTTTAGGTTCCTAAATTGCCTGGAAATAAGATTTTGGTTCTTATTAAGAAATATCATTTTGAAATTTGAGAAGTATTATAACTTCATTGAAGGAAGAATACTAATTATGTATGGGAAAAATCTGTGTCTGCAAACTTTTTGCCACTTGACCTGTTGAACAGTGAGGTCTACTTTCTCTTGCCTTACGTCTGGGGTGGTTTAATGACCCTTTGACTAAAGAACATTGCAGAAATGACACTTTTTCTGAAGTTGGGCCTAAAAGATCTGTGGGTTCTGTCTGCTTTTGCCCTTAGCAATTGCCCCATAATTTCCCTCACCTTTCCTCCTCTTATCCAGACCCCCTCCCAGGGCAAAGCAGAGAAAAGGAATGGGGAAGCAAGGGGAAAAAGGGAAGGGGTGGAAGTAAGGTAGGTGAAGGCTTTATCAAATTCTAATCTCCAGTTCTGAGTTTACCACTAAATTTATTCTGAGGAATCGCATAACCCTCTATCTCTTGATTTCCTCAAAGTCAACATATTTCCTCAATAGTCCACATATTTTTTAATGGCAACAGGAACAATCAACTTAATGAAATTCAGACATATGGAATACATAATTTCTCTTTCTTCTCTCACTAGTCAATATAGAATACCAGAACAAGCAGGTAAATACATGGAAAAAGAGAAGTAGTAAGTGGAAAAAACAAACGAGAATTCAAATAAAAGGCAAAATCAAAGAGAAAGAAAGCAAGAAAGGGGAGTTCTTTATTCTTCTGTACCTGCTAGGAAATAAAATACCAACTAACACACAGTACTTATGCCTGGAAATGGTCTAAGAATTCAATGTATCTTAACACATTTAATCTTCATGGCAACCTTATGAGGTAACTACAAGTATTTCCTCATTTTACAAATATAAAAAGACAAAAAACTGAAGTAAGCTAACCAAGATCATATAGCCAGTAAGTAGTATGGCTCCATGCTGAATCCTGGCATTCTGACTTGAGTTCATATTATCAATGCATCTCTAATGAAAATCACTTCCATTACAAGTGAGGGTCTATTTTACAGTTCCATGTCAGTACGTGAAATCAAAAGATAAGTAGAATTTATCTAATTATTTCCAGGAATGAAAAGAGAAAATAAACATACTTTACTATGGAGTTAATAGAGATGACAGCATGAAGTAGCTAAAAGTTGTACAATCAAAAGAAAAAGGAGCAGGGCTAAATGGAGAACTTCATGGTATGTGCCCCTAAACAGAAACTAATGACCTGCTCAGTCATGGATTGCATAATGTTTAAGAGAAATTTTACTTTGGTTCAAAAAACAGTGTAAAATGTGCAATATCCCCAGTAAAAGTGGCAAACTGATTAGGTTCCAAACTACAGTTACGTGTAAAATAAAAATATGGAGACAAGCAAAATTTTACTAGTATGAGAACTACATGGCAATGGTTTACCATCAGCATTGAAACTAGCAGACAAGGTCAACAAAGAGAGAGAAGATCAACCAGAATGGAAAGGAAAACAAAGTACATATACACATATATGAAAAGGAAGACAAGGCACTGCGAGAAAAAAAATGGGAGAAAATATTGGTAGGGAAATTAATTGACAAAAGAAAAAAGGCAAAAGAAAGGAAAGGTAGATATCGACAAGTACAGTGTCAAAAGAAACAAATGTGAGGAAGTACTTGTCAAAAGTTCCACAGAGAAATGAAGGGAGAGAATTTAAAAAGATTACAAAACTAACTAGTTCCATCACCTTTGATCCATACTGCAGTTGTCTCCTGATAATATCTTCCTGCAGTGTTCCTCATGACGTAGTCAATGACCATTTTTAAAACAAATCAAATGATGTTACCCTCCACTCTTACCTTACCACTCCTCCCTGCTAGCACCACTCAAATCTTTTTAGTTGCTTAAACATGGTTATGCTCCTAATTCCCTCTGCTTGGAAAGTTCTGCCTCCCCTTTCCTTCTCTGTTCACCTTTGGCCTGCCTTGATTACATCAAATGTTCATTTTGTTGATGTTTTACTTATCACCTGTAATTTTACATTTACAAGTATGGTTATTTTATTATTGACTCCTGTCACTGGACTGCAAACTCCATGGGGAAGCCTTTTCCTCTTCTGATCATTGTGTCTCTCAGCACAGTACCTACCTTACAGATGCTTAAAAATTATCTGAGTGAAAGAGAACACTGACAAAACCATCTATATCACAAGTGGAAAAGGGTTCACTTGAGACAACCTTAAGTCAATAAAAGAGAAAGAAATAAGTCAAAGAAAAAAAAATTCAATACAAGCAGCCTGATTACAAATTCACACAATTTTAGTGTAACAGCATATGAACAAAATTATGTACAGTAGTAGCATAGGTTTTGAACTAATGAAGCCAGAAAAGGAAATTGAATAGCATTTTACTTAGTAATAATAAGGATATGAGACATAATTTAGAACATGGATGACAAACAGGCATCTTAAATTTAATTTGACCAAAGCAGTTATTATTTCTCATTCCTCTACTAGTATATTCCATCTCAGTAAATGAAATTAACCCCCAACACCATAAACCAAAGCCCTATGAGTCATCTTTGATTCCTCCCCTACTGATTCTGAATTTACTCTATCAAGATATTTATATCTAAATATATCTCCCATCTACCCATTTTTCTTTCCTAGTCTCCACCACCACCATTCTAATCCAAGTTCCTCTAAATTTTATACTACAATATTTAAACTTGTGTCCCTGCCTTTACTATTGCTCTTCTCTAATTCACTTACACAGAGCAAAGTGATTTGAAAGAAAAGACAAATCATATCCTGATGCCCCCTCTTTGCCCCAAACTCTTCAATGACTGTCTCAGAAAGTTAAGTTCATAATCTTCCATGATTGATATGGCCTATCCCTTTCATATCACCTTTGCTTGCTATGTTTCAGCCATAATGACCTCCTTTTTGTTTAAAAATGGAGCCATGTACACCTCTGAACCTTTATTGCCATATTCCAAAGTCTCCTAGTTAAGGTGTCACCTCCTCAGGGTGGCCTTTCTAACATTATTTAAAATGGTATTCTTTCTTTCGTTGCTCTGTATATTTCTTCCATACTTTTTATCATACTGTTACCATCTTTTTAAGTTAACAAATATACTTCAAGTGGAAGAAATAAGATGGTGAAAAGATAAAATCATTGGTTTTATGGAGTTTGTATTTTAGTAGGGTTTAAAAACATGAAAAAAATCTATCATGTGATAACTGCTATAATGAAAAATACAATAGTAAAAGGGAATACGGAATGTCTGTACATAGTGGGAGTGGGGGCAGTGTGACATTTTGTGTAAGTTATCAGGTCTGATCCAAGGTGAACAGGATACTCTGAAAATATGGGGTAAGACTTGTAAATTTTTACCTACTTATTAAAAGTCCTTCCTACTAAATGTGAGTTCTATGAAAGCAGGGACCTTAACTATCTTATATATTACTGTATTCACCTAGGTACAGTGCCTCAAACAGAGTAGGCTGCTACAAATATTTGATGACTGAATAAAAACCTACCTCAGTATTTCAAAAAGTCCACTGGGGAATAAAGAAAATATCCTAAGTAGATATTTAAATACTAAATTCTACAAGCCTATCGGGAAACATTTTGAAAATATGAAAGCACGGTAATACAAGATATCTGTCAAGTTATGGTGGAGAACTGTATTTTAGTATCAAAACTGCAAGGAATCACACAAATCATGGAAAATTAAATGAGAAATAGAAGTAGTACTAAATATCAACCCATTTATTTTAAAAGTATATGAAAATGAGATATGAGAAACTGAAATCCTTTCTGTCCCTTACGCTCTTATAAACAAATTACCACTTGTTTTTTTTATAAGAATGCTGGAGATACGGTGAAACTCAGATTTATCACATCTGTACATTCAAAGATGCTTAAGCTAGAATAAGCTAAAGCAACAGTTTGAAATTTGCATCAACCCTGCATCTGCTGGCTTTATTTTTTTATTCTCCTTAGGTTCATCTAGTCAGGACTTAAACTGAATCAGAAGCCCAGAGAAGCCTGAAATCTACCATAGCACAAAAGTACAATCATCTGCATACTGAATAAGCATCAGTAAGCACTCTTGAAGTTCCAATTTCATAACACAAAATCATACACAAAGCAACATCTGTAACACAAGGTACATCACTCTCAGCCTCTGACAGGTACCTATTATGCTCCTATTAGAATGGAAATATGAAACGACCCCAGAACAACGTACAGGCTTTCCACATCTTACTAAGAATTTTAGAGAAAGCGCTCAACAACTGGAGGTAGAATGGGGATAACATGGAATGTACCTGGAAGAACTGAGAGGCTTTCCACATCATTTTATCAGGAATCACATAAAGCTCTCAACACTTTTAGGTAAAGATAGGCTTGCATAGCAGGATAGTTTTATATTTTGCTTTGCATATTCAAGGGAGAATTAAAAATATATCTTTTTCTCACCTAATGTACCTATTAACCTATTGGTTAATACTAAACACCTACTGGGTTCCAGGTACCGTCAATATAAAAGTAAACCAAGAATACCATTCCCTCTTATGGAACCTATTTCCACACTTGCGTTGTGCTTTCTTAATTGAGAGATGTTTCTGATTTTTAAAAAGATCGCTTATACTATGTATGAAAATCGCCTTTGCAAAATTACCCAGTACAGTTAATCCTTTTTAACAATCCCTGCACAGTGGAGATTCCTTTTCCTTGACAAGTCTGTAAACTCAATTACCAGTGTAAATACTGAGTTCACGTTCAAATTAAGCAACGTGAAAATTAAAAGTTCCTTAATTAAAATCCATTCAACAATGACTTTAGCTGTGTTTTTTTGGCCCTTATACACAGGGGTAAAGAGCCAATATCGCTACCCATCGCCCCCATCACCATCAGTAACAGCCTTAAGACTGGCTTAGTTCACCTACTTTAACTTTCCCTCACAGAAGGGTAAAAACGGAACCACCCAAACTTTGTCTAATAGCTACAGTGACTATCCCAAAATTGATATTGTGAATCTCACCCTCTTTTTTCAAGCAAACTACCTTATAAAACATATTTCGTAAGATTATCAGGAAAGGCCAGGCCCAACCTGAATGCTGACTGTAAAAGGAAGCCTGAAGCTCAGCGAGAAAAAGCTCGAGGAGGTATTAGACCTACTCAGAAAACCTTCCTCTCCCCTCCCTACTTCGACTGGCCCCCAATTTCACCCACCTCAGCAATCTGAAACTTTCCATGAACACTGAACAAGACCTGAGTGCAATTTGCTCTCTACCTTAGACCACCGCCAAGCAAATGTTTAAATGTCAGGCTTCCGCGTGTACTCAAAGGACACCCACCAACTCCGGCTCGGAGCCCGGCCCACCTGCGCCCTCGCGGCGGTCCCAGCTCCCCGCCCAGGCCCTCGCCCCGGCGGACTCGAACCCAGCGCGCTCGCAGCGCACTCCCTCCCCGCCATCGCCCGGAGGCCCCCGCCCCCCGTTCCTTAGCAGCCCCCCAAGCCCACCCAGTGGGAATAACTGAATATCCGGGGGTCGGCGGGCCACGTTTTCCTGTGTCTCCCCACCCCGCGCAAGGGGAAGCTAGGTATACCTTCCAGAAAAGTAATCTCCCCTGCGCTGCCGCCGCTCTTGCCAGCCGCCATCTTCCTCCTCCCACGCCGCCTCCTCCTTAATCCATGGCCCACACCGCCGCCGCGCTCGCCGGGAAGAGGGGCCGCACCGCAGGAGGGTAGCCGCCGCAGGGTTGCGGGCCTAGGGCTCAGCCGTCAGGCAAACGGCGCTCCCAAGTCCAGACGGGCCCACACAAAAGCAGGCCAGGCGCTCCGGCGCCTCTCGGCGGGCTGGCGGCGAGGCCCGCGGCCTGGGCTTCTCCTCAGGCCCCTCCGGGGGAACGCGAGCGGCGACGACGGCGACGGCGCTTCCCGGGCCCGGTTCCTCTTGGCCCACGACTCCCCATCCACCGCCCACCCAGGCCGCCTGAGACGCTTCCCCCAGCCGCGAGCCCCAGGAGGAGAGGCTGAAGGGCGAGCACACTAACACGCCTCCCTCCTCCCGGGCCGTAAAATGGCCGCGCCGGGGCGGCGAGGTCTCCGCGGCCGTCAGGCACCCTCAAGCCCTTCGCTCCTTCTGCAGCCGCCGCCGCCGCTACGGCCGTCCGCCCACCCCGCCCAGGCGTGAATGCATCAGAGAAGGCCCTTGCGACTGTCCATGTGGACAGGGGTGGGTCTCCTCCGCCACCGCCTCGCGTCCGTCGCCACAGCAGCTCCAGCCGCCGCCGCCGCCGCCGCCGCCGCTCCTCCCCCACGGGCGCTGGAGCAGCCGCCCGACTCCCGCCCCCGCCCCGCCGCCGCCGCCGCCGCCGCCGCCGCCGCCGCCGCCGCCGCCCCCCGCGCAGCTCCCCCTCAGGAGCCCGGGCCGGCTCGCGGGCCCAGGGGCTGCCGCCGGCGCGGAGCACCGACTTGTGGCGCCCGCCGCCCGGGCTGTCGGTGGCAACGGCCCTGCGCGGCGCCTGCTCGGCCTGGAGCCGTTTCATCCCAAATCCCGACCCTCGACGGCCCCATGGCGGACCCGGCGTGCGGCTGCTTCGGAGCTGCCGGGGGATGAATTTGGGTTCTGTGGCCCACGGTAGTGCGAGAAATGTTAAAAGTCGCTCTCTTTGAGAAGGCCTGGAGTTTAGACCGTAGCCGACTGCCGAGACCAGGTAGAGTGAGGTAGTGCAGTCATGGCGAAGTGTTTGTGGCATTCATTCATTTTCATTTAAAGTTTTCAAATGATTTATCAGGGAAGCGGGCCACTGGGGATGGCAATCTAAAAAAAACCTCCGATCATTTATGTGCTGAAGACGTCCCAAACCACACCCTACCATTTAGGTCAGGTCTTACTGTTTGTCATTACATCATGTTTGTTTTTCTTTTCCTTTTTTCTCTCACTTTTTAAGTTATAAAAATAAGACATGTTCAGTGATGAAAAGCTGGCAGAAGGAGAAAAGGAGAGGAACTACACATAGCCTGTCATATAAAGGAAACTCAACTCTCTTAGCTGTGTTGTCTTTAAAAACAAGAATCTAGGCACGTATATCAATGAAAATTTAACAGAAATTAAAATGCAGAAAAGCTGATTAAGTGCAATCTGGGGAATGATCTGTTCTAAATAGTTTAACCAAGGCATAAGCAGAAAAACTTTTTGTTAAACGGCATTTAAAATCTTTTCCTAAAATGAACGAATATTCTTTCCTGATTTAATAACTAATGTAATGAATATAATTTATTATAATTAATCATATATTTTACATATAATATTTTATATTAAAAATTGTGTTGCTTGAGGATATTGCATGATCCAGTTGTGATGCTCTATGACATAGAGTTTGTGCCAATGACAGTATAATACTGAGGTGCGGAGCTAACAGGCAGATGTGGGTAACTGGACTCCTTTGTAATGATGTCAAAATGTAATTAAAAAAAAATAATTCTCTAATTTTAAAGACTGACTTTGCAAGTGGAAGAAGATGCCAGAAGTCAAGGAATATGAGTGGCCCTTGGAAGCTGGAAGAGGCAAGGAAACTGATTCTCCCTTAGAACCTCCAGAAGGGAAATCTGTGACTCCTTGATTTTAGCCCAATGAGATAGATGTTGGACCTCTGACCTTACAGAACTGTAAGATATACATTTTTTTTAAATTGTTAAGTTAAAAGTTACCTGTTATAGCAGCCATGGGAAGCTCATACGTATGGAATGGGAAACAAAGTGGAGTTGTATAGGAAATGTCTTTTAAGCAATTTGAATTACCCTCTTTCATATAAAATCCATTGTTTTACTTTAAATGTTATTAATTTCAGCTGATCTCTTTGGGATCCCAACTTAAAAAGTATTTATTAAACCAATGGTTCTCAAACTTCAGTGTTCATCACAATACCCCGGAAAGGCTTATTAAAACAGATTGTTCTCACACCCTGAAGAGTTTTCCCATTCAGTGAGTCTGAAGTGCGCTGAAAAATTTGTATTTTTAACAAATTCCCAGTTCATGCAGTTGCTGCTAATCAGGGGACTACACTAGGAAAACCACTAGGAGAAACAGTCTAAATTTCTTTCCAATTCAATTACTCTTACTATATGAGTTTACAGTTACTAGTGAAATGGTCAGTTTCCCTATTGAAGTATAAGATTTAGATATTTTCAGAAATCACTGTTCTTCTTTATGAATATTATCAACTAAGAATTGATGGTATCATGTGTCCCTTTATTTATGATTCAGAGCATAGAAAATTACAGGTTTAGGAAATAGCCCTGAAATTTACCTGTATTTAGTACAAATGCTCAATTAGTAACCTTTCTTCTTTATACATATATTTTTGAAGCTGAGGGATGTTACTGAGAATGCCTTTGAATATTACCAGTAGGACTATTTGCAAAACCAGTTTTTTGAGTTTTTTATTCAATTTTTTAAGTCTAATATGTTTTTATTGTTATAAGCTTAGCAAATGCCATTCACATGTCAGCTTATTGTCATTTTTAACAAAATATAATTTTGACATAAAATAAATGGAGAAAGAGCTGGACTATTTTAAGTTTGAATAGATAGATAATTATAGTAGATATAATAAGCTATTTTATTTTTCCTAATTATTCCATTAAAGAAAATTAGGAACAAAAAGACAGGGTCCTGCCACCCAAAATTCTAACCCTAGCCATATTTTTCCATTATCTTTTTACTCAGTTTCTCTTGTAATTCATTCCTATCTAACCTTGGACAGACCTACTTCTCTTCCATACTCAATTATTCTAACATCCCATCTCCGATCTCAACCACTATGACTATTTTCAGTCTCATTATGATCCCTCTACCCTTTAGGTTTTCCATTTTCTTTACTTTTCTTTCCATCTACTTTGTATTTCATGATACATTATTCTTTTTAGAATTACATGCTCAGTTCCTTTACCTCTCTGCTCTTCCCTTCCTTTCCTTTCCTAAAACCCTCACCCTGAGTAAAGCCTAATACCCACCTTCTCTTTTGGAACATAGAAGGGTGAGCATTACTGAAGAGACTCATCCAACGGAGAACACTAGTTCCACTAAGTATCTATACCTTTACTGCCACCTCACAGAAAAGTATTACCAATTTTCTTAGTAGGTTTTCAAATCAATATACTCTCCATCTGTCCACAACTGTATCAAATCTTCCCCATCACAATTCCTTGTTGCCTGCTTCAAAGAAGAATATGAATCATAAGAAACAAGAAACAACCTACATCTATACTTACCCTACTCTTAAAATAGAGGCACAGTCTTTAACTCAGTTACCTTGCATACCCCGAGTTCCATACACTGATGTCTTCTCTAGATCCCTGTCTCCTCAAACCACTAGACTTTGTCTTCTTTGCAGCAGAAAGCACCGATCCTTCTCTTAAAAACCCTTTGCATGCTTTGACCACACCCTACATTTGAGAGCTTTGCAGGCAATTTACCAGCTCGCATGGTCTCTTTAAATTGGTTCAGACACTTATTCATGAGTTCCAGTATCAAGCATTCCCTCAGTTTTGTTTATTCTGAATCCTATAATACCTAATAATCACAGGTGACAATCAAAAAAACCACCGTTTTCAAGATTATATAAACAAGTACCTTCTTGTTTAAAACCATTCAAAGGTTTGCCATTGCTCTTAAGATAAAACCTTAAATATTAAATTGCTACTGGGCCCTCCCTCCCTACTTCATAGCCTCTTGTCGCATTTTTCACCTTCTTCATTAAACTCCAACTATTTCATACCTCTTTCATATCCTCACAAGCTTCATCTACTTTGGAAAATTTGCACGTGTTTTAATCTTCATCTGCAGGATATTTTTTTGTTTAAATAGCCTTGCACCAGTAGGTTAATAGATATTTGTTGAATGAATAAACATACAACAACATACCTGAGATAACTTTTTCCAAGGAAAAGTCAGAATCATAGAATTCTAGAATCCAGACTCCTTAGAAACCATCTCATACAGTCTTCTCAGAGGTCAAGAAAATGTCTTTGCCAAATAGTATGGTAGAAACCCTAAAAGGAATCAGTAATCCAAGTGGTGTGAACCTAGGGTTTAATTTTAGTGAAAATTATAATCTCATAACAACTTGAGTTATTTAATGAGGCTTGGAAGGAAGAAAGGCCTGAAAGAAAGATTTGAGTTCATAGCAGATACATAATAACAAACTTTCTCACTGTATGGTACTATAAATTCTTATTTTGTATCAGAACCGTTGTTTATTTGAGCCAAATTTAAAGTGAGGTATATAAGACTGACTCATATTCTATGGTAGTAGAATGTAATAGTTATTAATATTATTAATAGTGTTAATATTGAAATATTAAATTTAAATAGTTTAAATTTTTGTTTTTCGAAAGCACAATTATCAATCTTAGTCTTTTAAACACTACACGTACAAGGCAGCATTAGTTAGTCCATTATTAGTGACAAATTCCAAAGACAAAAGAAAGTTCTACAAATTATATATGGTTGATGGTTTTTGAAGGCCTAAATGTATTTGTGTCAGATGAAATGAACAATGAGTATTATATGAGATTGCTTCTCATTAATATATGTTTCTGTTTTAACGTAACATCTACATCATAATATTCCACTTTACTTTCAACTTGGTTGTCTTATTTTTGCTCCTGTTTAATCCTATCGTGCTTCTTGTTTTTTTTTTCTTTCCACTTCGTTTAGTGAATACTTTTCCTTTTCAATATCATGGATTTCCCCCCTGGTATTTTAGCAGACTGTTTTGTAGCTAAAACATTAATGTTTAAGTTTTTTAACTTTTGATTAAGTTCAAACTAACATTTTAAATTTGAAAGTGAATATAGCCTCAGAATAACACACATTTCTTATAATAGCCAATTCCTTAATTAATAATATTTATAAATTAGCAGTTAAATGTTCATATGAGCAGGACAGAATCATGACTTTCCTAGGCTCTATGCCTGCTTCTTCCATTTTTAAAAGCCAAATTCAGATTGCTGTATATAGAACTATATTTTTACTTTGTAAGCTAGTTAATTTTACAAATGCTTTGGTATAAAGATACAGTCCATATTAAATTCTTTATTACATAATTATGATGATGTTAATTTTCTTCTGATTTTAATTTTTTTCTTTTTCTTTTTTTTTAAGATTTATTTATTTGTGCATATAAGAGCTGGGGTGTAGGCCAGAGGTGTGGGGGATGAGAGGATTCATCAGAGATGGTAAGGAGCAGAACAGGCGGATGTGCTGAGATACACTGCTGAAGGGAGTGGTGGGCAAGACAGGAGAGGTCTGCTGCATCATGTGGGTCAGCTACCTGTTCTGGGATTGAACTGGTGATGCAGTGGCTGTGGATAGCTTCATAGTGCTGAGACTTAACCCTCTGTGCCAACAGGGAGGCCATGCTGATTTTAAAAGAAATAATATTTAAAGTATTTTTCATAGGTCTTTTTTTTAAAGAAGCTTGAACCCCCAGCACTATGGCTCCTGTGCCTAATGTATAAGTTGACTCTGTGCATGACTGCTGGATCCTTTTATTCTCATACATGGAAATGGTCATGTGAACATCATGTCTAACCAAGCTCTGGAGGCAGTGGTTCTCGGACTTGGACATGTATAAGAATTAAATAGACAGCTAGTAAAACTGTATCCTGGGCCCCAATCCAAACCATCTGAATTTGCTTTTCTAATAAACTCAAATTTGATGTTGAAGTTGCCCATCTGAGAACCACAATTTGAAAACCAGTGCTGGCACTAGCATCACTGTAATTGCAAAGAAAGTGCTTCTAATAAGGTTTGCTAGCTCTGTTATCAAGATGTCCTACCCAACATTTACTGAACAAATATTATTATTTTCATTTTATAAGTGGAAATTGAGACTCTGAAAGTTAAATAATTTTACTAAGGTGACTCAGCCAAAAAAGTATAGATTTGGAATTTGAGCCGAGGTCCATCTGGACTCCAAAGTCCATGCTCTCTTAATAACATTATCATGTGATCTCAAAAGTAGATATAATTAGTAGGCCTGGGAGTAGTTTTTTAAACATGAAATAATACATGAAAGTAGTGAAGAAATGTACTTTCTTGAATCATCATATCTACCTTGTTCTTCTGGAGTTAGCCAGTGGCCTTCTTTGTGGCTACTTAGTTCTCAGTTCTTGTCTCCAGTTAATAACAGCAAGAGGAATGTAGTAATGGCTTGCAACATACTTTTATGAAAGTGCAGTTCTGTAATGCTGACTCCCAACTAAGCTGATTAGGATTTTGCATGTTTCATTAACTTTACTTTGCAACTTGGCCTGCTTCATCTCTTCCACAGGTCAACAAATTTAAATCTTCAAAACAACAAATTTAAATCTTTGAAAGTCCTTAGTTTTGAACTTAAAACACCTTTGCCTTATCAGGTTAAAGTCTCATAACTTCCTCATCCATTCTTAATAGTGTCTTATAAAGAGAGAGTATCCCTTTCCATTTCTCCCTCTATGTGTATGTGAGTGTATTTTATTGCTTTTGTTCTTTCTTTTATACCTTAGTATATAGTCTAATACAAATGTAGCCTATTTTCTGAAGTTATATTTTTCAACATGATGCTTTAATAACCACACTTTTTACCAAACTTTTGGCCACCATCCCCATGTAATGGGGCCAGAATATTTTTACCAATCATACAGGCATAATAAAATAAAAACCAAAAGTCATATTACAAAGATAAAGAAGTGATCAAACACATTATGAAGCATCTATGTAATGAGATGATTTGCAGTTTCTTAAGACTAGTGAGATAGACCTACTTGTACTTGATTTGGAAAACATACAAGATTAATTAAAAAGAAAAAGTGAGTTATAGACCAGTTCATTTTTATAAAAATAAATTTATAAGTCCAGCAGGTCATTGTTTTATTGTAATGTTGATGAGAAAAAAACAATTCCAGCCAACATTTTGCTTAAAGTAACATTTTACAGTAACATATCAATAAGGTTAAGTAAAAACTCTATATAGTTAATTTATGTGGCATAGGCTATTTCAGAGGAAGGGGATTAGAGGGTTGATGTGGAGTACTTTGTCATCTTTTTAATTGAATTTTTAATAGTTCTTGGATTATAGGTGACTTGCTGCTTAGTGTTTTTCAGTATTTTCAAATAACCTTAAGCTAGCAAATAAATAAAGCTATGTTTTTAGATATTTTCTTTGAAAATGCAAGATTTAACAATATTATTTTATCATTTAAAAATACACCTTTTCTTTAAACAAAAACATGGTCACTGTGGACATTCTCAGTTTGTATGTTTTTTTGTCTTCCAGATTTTGCATAGAAGATCATTTTCTCTTTTTCCCTTTATGTATTTTGTTGCTCTTCTTTGATTTTTTTATACTTTAGTATGTAGTTTAATACAAATGTAGGCTAAAGAGTTTAAAATTTTAGGTATGAAAACCATGTACCTGTATAATCTTGGTATCTGTATCAATCAGAATTGAATTTTAGTTAATTGCAATTAATTCTTCCATTTTCTTTTTTTTTTATTTATTTATACATACAAGCTGGGGTACAGGCCAGAGGCATGGGGCGGCGAGAGGGTTCTCCAGAGACAGAGCAGGTAGCAGAATAGGCAGATCAGAAATACACTGCTGAGGGGAGCAGTGGGCAAGGCAGGAGAGGTCTGCCTCGCCATGTGGGATTCTCCTCGGCCGGGCGTCGAACTCGCGTTGCTGCTGCCGACAGCTCCACAGTGCAGCGCTTAACCACTGCGCCACCGGGGAGGCCCAATTCTTCCATTTTCTATGTATTAGTATTATATACTTTTTCTTGAAACCATTATGGAATTAGGTGTACTCAAGTGATATCACTGATTACGCAGGTCAAAACTGGTCAGCTGTTGGTATTTTCATAATAATCAATAGCTTTTTTTTTGAATTAAGATGTATATCTAGTAAATGATTATAGAAAATGTATATTTATCTTACTGTAGTACATACATAAAAACATGATACTGGAAAGCTTGCTTTTCTAAAGGTATAGAAGTTACATGGCCACTATTAAACCTATAATACAAGCATGTACTACAACCTTGGTTTCAATATACTAGAAAAGCAAGCAAGGTAGTATTTTAAGAATAGATACTAGCAATGATCCATAATGTAGCAAACTAGAGATTTAGATTCTTATGAAGTTGTCTCATCTGGGGAGATGAAAGGAAGGATGTGTCAGACCTCTAATGGACAATTCCTTAAAGAATGTTTATGATTATCTTCTCTTTGGAAAAAAGACAAGCGAAAGTCATAATTTAGTTTGGATTGTTTTGAATTGTAATGTCTCATTTAGCGAATTAGAGGACATTTTGTGCTGGTCCGCATGTCATGACCATGAAAATATTTTATTTTCTGCACAGTACTCAATTTTGTTTCTAAGCAAGATAGCAATTTAGATATTTGGGTCTGTGAATCGGTATTTATTATGTAAAGGCCCTTGCCTCTTATGTAACAACTTGGCAGAGTAGGACAGGTGCCTGCTTCTGATAGTCAGGAACAGAGTAGGAAACATAGAAAATCTGAACTCTAGCTACAAAAGTAGCACATTGTTCCTGATTGCCTTTCCATGTATCCCCTTTCCCCAAAGAGGGTTTTGAGGATAACCTATGTCTTATCATGGAGGAGCCATTAACACTTTGTCAGTAGCCAATCTTACCTATCTTGAAGGGCAAACTTTGAACTAGAAGAGCAGTTTATCCAGAAACTGAGAGGAAAGAATAGGGGAACAGGAAGTTGGTGTCATTTTTTTCTTACCTGCTGTTGTCACCAAATTGACATACTTGAAAAAAATATCTAAGTCGCTGATCTATTTCTTTTAAATCGGGGGTAAGTTAGGTTGCTTTTGGTGACTTTAATAGCTTTAGTAGCTGTCTGGAATGTATGGTCTCATATTCCTCAGAATATTTCTTTAGAAATCAGAGTAATAATATAAAATCTTTTGCATAATGAGAGAAAAAGAATTTTGGTCTGCTGTTCAATCTGCTACTTTTCTTTTACCCTTCAAATTTTTATTGGCTTGCTATTTATTTACATAACTATATAATTTTGGAAATTCAACTTCACGCCTCCATATGTATACATGCTTCACTTGCCCCCTACCAAATCTCCAGTGCCATAACCCAGTTATCTTTCCTCCACTATCCCCTCTTCCTATCCCACCTGCTTCCTTCTAGTAACCAGTATATTTTTCAACACTCTGCTATTTGATAAAACAAGCACTCTAGTATTATCAAGATAGTTAGAAGATCACAAAATATCATAGAACTCTAATTTCCTTCAAAATGACTAGCTATCTTTGGCAGAGAATTCAAACCAAATGTAAAAATCAGATACAAAAAATTAATTGGTCATTTTCCAGTGTCTGGTATAGTGTTGAATATTTCATAAGTATTCAATAAATATTTCCTGAATTATCTTACAATTTAAGTATGGTCATTTTTTGGACTCTGGACATACTATGTAGATTGTAGCCAAGGTTACTGTGCTGAAATTTCAGTAAGACACAATAGTATACTGTAATACAAAGAAATTAGAATCAATCCTTGAATACGATTTGACCCCTTCCCAGTAGCAGAATATAGGACAGACTACTATGAGGAAAAAGGGATGCATCAGGGAACCCCTTCCATTCACTTGTACTGTAGGGAAGCAAAAGTCTTGACACCAAAATGTCTTTTTGTTAAAACACTGATTTCATAGGAGAGGCTATGAAGGCTGGGTAGAGGTTGCTTTTGATAAAGATACATGTAAACGTCTCATGGATGTTCTGCATGGAAGATCTAATTATTCCTTTTCAATGGTTAGGAGGCAGAACTTCTGTATACCTTTGTCTATTGGGCCTTCATCCTAAATGACTTTTCCCCCACATTCTTCTGTCTTAGCAAAGCTATTTAATAAGATGCTGAAGCCATGTAGTTGAGTTATTCAGTCATGCTGTGTCTCTCCCATTTATAAAGGAGGGGTGTGTGTGTGTGTATGTGCGTGTGTGTGCGTGTGTGTGTTTGTGTATAAAATTATTATTCATCATCATTATTATTATTATTATTATTATTATTATTATTATTGACTTATTTTTTCCTTTTTCCCTGTCTGGTGCTTGTTTGATTATTGGCATAGGACGATTTCCTCTGTCCACTGGAAATACCATTATATCTTGTTTAATATTTACATACTTTTTGCTGATTTAATAGTAAAATAGAGTGAAATTAACCTTAGTCAAATCTAAGTCATCAGTCTTGGCAGGCTTCTAGCCTAGGTGGCTTTGTGGTCGGTCCTACACAAAAACTAGCATTCATCTAAATACGTAGTAATTCCTGAGATAGTTTCTCTTTTTTTTTTTTTTAAAGATTTATTTATTTATACATACAAGCCGGGGTACAGGCCAGGGGCGTGGGGCGGCAAGAGGGTTCACCAGAGACAGAGTGGGGAGCAGAACAGGCAGATGGACGGAAATACACTGCTGAGGGGAGCAGCGGGCGAGGCAGGAGAGGTCTGCTGCACCATGTGGGATTCTCCCCGGCTGGGAGTAGAACTCTTATCACACGCTGCGGACAGCTCCACAGCGCGTGCTCAACAGCTGCGCCACCAGGGAGGCCCTCGGTTTTAATAATATGTTTTAAAACACTAGGTTGTAGTATGGATTAATTTATAACAAGTGGATAATTTTCTGTTAAGTTATTAGAAATTTTCTTTAAGCTTGGATAGAAAAATATACTTACTTTCACAATCTTACGTAAGTCATGTATCCTGTTCTGGTTTTCTAAATTACGGATCAAATAAGTTGTGTCTTCAAATGTGTGTCATTATTGCAAATAGCTTTTAAGTACTCTAGACACTGAAAGTGGCTCAACAAAGTCTATTTGCACCTTGTCCCGATTTAGCCACTCTGTCTTTAGAACTGTACCTAGTTCCAAGGTGTGGCTGATTCATATGGTCAGTCTAGCCCACTGACTCTGGCATAGTGATTGCTTCAGATAAATCGATTTAGTTCCAAAAATACATGATAAAAATGAGAAGTTCTCTTTCATATTGAAGTAAAGTATACAAAACTCATTACCATCATCTTGACAAGTTGGCTAACTTTGATGCTTTCATATTTATTATATTAACCTGTTTCAGAGTGTGAACTTTATAGGGTAGTCTTCTATATGACTGTAGCATGTAGAGCAAGTATATGGATTAAAGTTGGAAACAACTGAAGTGGAAGTATAGATAGGCTAAAAAGTTTTAGAGAAGAAAAATATTATAAAGAAGATAATTTTATGCATAAGAATTTGGTAGCAGTTTTTTCTTCTGAGACAAGGACTAAGGTGGAAGGGAATTTTACTTTTTACTACATACTAATTTTCTATTTTTTGATTTTGGTATCTTTTGTTGGGGAGAAAGGAAAATTCCCCACTACCCCTCCAGATACTTTTTGGGCTGTTGCACAATGAAATTAACATTAGACAGAGTAGTAAGACATAAAACCAAGCTTTATTACATATATATGGGGCACCTAATAGCAATAAGGATATCCAAGGATAAAGGATAAAGGATGGGCTAAGATAAAGATCCTAGGATAAAAATGGGATATGATCCTGGCGCTTCAAAGAAAGAAAGGGTACTCATGAGGAGAGAGTGCTTCATGAGAAAGACCAGATGCTCTGTAATTAGATGTTTGTCCCACTATGTAGATAGTTTTCGCTCATAGAAAAGTTATTTCTTGAAATGAACTGCTTCTGATTAGCCCCAACTTTTACATTTCTAGTAGATAAAGGAGTGGTTAAAGTTTCTTGAGTGCCTGTAGCATCTTGGTTGACCTCAGTGCAAAATAATCCACATGCCCAAATAGCATACCTTGGGAAGGCATGTTCTGAACATCTTGTAGAAGCCTGCTCTGAACATTTTGGGGAAGCTTAGCCTTCATTTTTGTAAACATATTAGTTTAAAAAAATAATTTTGTATTGGTGGTGTTACACTCGTCTGAAAAGTTCTCTGGACACTTTTTTGATTCTTTTTCTAAATTGATTTTCTTGTAAAAAAGTGGATATCTGTGAAGCCATTTTTAAAATGGAACTGGGAGCAATTACAGAGAAAGTTCATCACTTATCTCCTTGAGCTGGGTCAAGAACAATTGTTTTAAGAAACCATCAAGCAAACAACTGTTTGAAAAGTCACCTGGATCACAAGAACTAATTATTATAGACTTTTAGCACCAGACTTTTAGCTGTAATTAGTTATGTTCCCTTTTCATCCTTTCTAGAGAACTAGTAACAAATAATGTATGTCCAGGAATAGCTTGTGAACCCTAATGTGCTCTTTAATGACTTACCTCATCTTCCTCTTTTCCTTCCATAAAAAACCCTGATTATGTCCCTCCTGGGGGAATTATTTTAGATTTTCTACCTGAATCTTTGTAGCTTGTCTTGCAATTCTTTGACCCCAAATTAAAACATCTTGCTTTTTTAATTGCCTCCCAAATTTTTTGGTTTGCATACTGCATACTTGATAACAATATTACTGAGCCATTGGCCCTAGTTAAGTTTATTTCACTTGTCAGTCTATAATAATAATTTGTGCATTTTGTCATTTTTTTTCTTGTAACTAACAAGAAGCACAGTTATCATCAATTCCCACATGCAAAATTGTACTCATTACTCTATTTTTAAAAACCTCATATCTTAATCCCATTATATTTAAAGTGAGCTTTCCAAGAATACTTATCTTTAACATTTTTTGAAAGTCATTTTCAACTATTGATAAAAAATACAGCTTATGCCAAAATTATGACATTACATTTTATTAAAAACATCCAACTTTCATTCTTTTTTTTTTAAAAGATTTATTTATACAAGCTGGGGTACAGGCCAGAGGCGTGGGGGTGGCGAGAGGGTTCACCAGAGACAGAGTGGGGAGCAGAACAGGCAGATCAGAAACACACTGCTGAGGGGAGCAGCAGGCGAGGCAGGAGAGGTCTGCCGCACCATGTGGTATTCTTCCTGGCTGGGCGTCGATCCCGCATCGCTAGCTGCCGACAGCTCCACAGCGCAGCGCTCAACCGCTGCACCACCAGGGAGGCCCCCAACTTTTATTCTTAAAGGGTAATGAAACACAAAGGAGATATGATCAACTTACGTAAAATAACTAAAACTGAAAAAGTTCAAAATACAGTAACTTATTAAACTGTAAATCCTTTAAGGACAGGGACTATTTTTAGGATTTCTTATGTCTCTCATAGTAAAGTATCTTAAATATAGGAGATATCTAGTAAATAGTTCTTCATCTTATTTAATGAACCAGTGAGTCTAACATAAAAATATTAGAGAAATGGAAATACATGGTTTATTTTTAGGTAATTTTTTTTAAGTTTTTTTTTTAAAGATTTATTTATTTATGCATACAAGCTGGGGTATAGGCCAGAGGCATGGTTGGGGGGGCAAGAGAGTTCACCAGAGACCGAGTGGGGAGCAGAACTGGCAGATCAATGGAAATACACTGCTGAGGGAGCAGCGTGGCAAAGCAGGAGAGGTCTACCACGCTATGTGGGATTCTCCCTGGCCAGGCGTCGAACTCGTATCACTGCTGCCAAGAGCTCCACAGTGCAGTGCTGAACTGCCGCCCACCAGGGAGGCCCTATTTTTAGGTAATTTTGCTGTTAATAAAGATGAGCTTGGAACATTTCATATACAGGTGCTGAGATCCAGTTTCCTGTGTTAACCTTTAATAAAAATACAGTAAGGTTAGCAGTAAGCCGAAGTGCTTTAATTAGGGAATAGCAGAGAATTGTAATTCAGGGAATGCAGGTTAAGGTTAGAAACCCAAGACGTATGTGAACCCAGGTATATAAGTGGGTTCTCACAAGTTGGAAAAAGAGATGAGGTAATGAAAGATGGTAATGGTCAGATGGAGTCTCAAGGTAAAATGCTTCAGTGAAGGATCACAAGGTAAAATGGCCAGGTAGAGGGTCAAAAATAAATATATGTAAGAGTTCTCTTTATCAGTCCTTTCAAACAGGATATTCTCACTCTTATGGATTCTTTAAATGTTGATGGTTAGGCCCAGGCCAAGGGTCAGATCCAGTTTAAAGAGGACAGTGAAGTAGATTTTTCTGTAGTGGCTTTCTCTGGCCCTATTTTTATATGGCACTAGTGATGTCACTTTTTGCATGTTAGCCAGCTTAACCAAAACAAATCAATAAGTGTTCTTAGATTTTTTAGATATCTCTAACATTTTTAGTGTGATTTTTATCTTTAGTTACCAAAATTGAACTCCTTGCCATGAAATTATTTTAAATATGTGGTGTGTCCATGAAACAAACTCAGAAGAATCTTAAATTCTGTCTACCTGCCTTCTTGTATATTTATTTGTATTTATATGCTTATGTTTATTACAACTCAGTATTTTTAAAAATTCAATCACACTTAGTTAATGTGTATTATCCATGAGCTTTAAATACACAAAAATGCTAGAATCCCTTATGAACTGTTCTATGTCCATGCCAGAGTATTAGCGATGACATAGTAGTATAACTAGGTCTTTTGGTATTTTTTGAAAAACAAAACCATGGCTTGATGGCTTGAATTAAGAGCCTTTATAAAGTTTACTCCATTCTGGAGTATAGCATGAATGAGGATGATTTCTAATACACATATACATGTATAAAAAACCCCACCAAATATTCTTCAGACTCAAGGCTGTTGGGACTATTATTGCTAACACTGATGTGATTAATATTCATGTGGTATTCTTACAAGTATTTATGGCTGAGGAGACCATACATTTTAATGTATTAAGACTGTGCTCTGGTTGGCAGACACCAAGATTACCTCACCCAACATGAAATTTCTTCAAAGAAATACTCTTACTATTTTCTAGCATGTTAATAGGATTCATAGTATTATCATTGACTAACATTTTACAGCATTTCTGCAAATTTTAAATGAATACTCAGTAGTTTCTTAATCACAAAAACAGAGGGTTTTTTTTCCTTTGTTATACTTTTTAAAAATGTATCTGAAGTAATATCTGGTCCACATTGACTGGTACTAAACCTTTGTAAATTTACTCTAGTCAGGATGGGTCTCTCTTCTTTAGAGTTCTGGAATTTTAATAAATCACAGCGTTCAGATTAACCAGTTTACTCTAGACAAGTACATAATAAGTTTGTGTGTGTGCAAGCAAGGGTATGCACACATTGAAAGATCACTGTTGATTTTGAAAATATGTTTACATTAGTTATATTGCTTGTGTTCATTATCTAGCACCCATTTGCTGGTACATCTATTTGCTTGGTACTAAGTAACCAAGAAACCAAATAATGTTGTATAGAAAACAGAGTAAAAAGCATTTGATGGTTAGAGAGGTTTTTCACCAAAACTGTGATAGATCCAGATAAAGGAGTCCTTCTTTACTATCAAACATACTTTGTATGCATATTATTTAAAAATATATATATATAGACACTCCTTTATAACTCAGAATTTAACTTATGTTTATCACAATAATGAAGCAAAAGAATGCCCATGTGATTTTGTGTGGGAGTGGTGGTATACTTAAAGCACAATCCAAAAGATATTCTATCTTGATTCATGTTTCTTGTAAAAGTTTAAGAAGTCTACTTTCTGAGTTCATGAAAATTTATTAAAATTCTCTATCCACTCAGATCTCTAATACTTTGAAATTTCCAGGGCTCTCTCCCTTCCTACTTTAAAAGAACACTTTTAGTTTCTTAATTGCCACTTTCCTCCCAGCTTCTGGATCACCAAGCCATATGCTCTCAGAAACTGGCTGTCCCATGAGAACTGTCGGGTTTTTTGTTTTGTTTTGTTTTAATGCCTTTTTCTTTGCTCTTAAGGGAGAAAAGAGGATGCTTAAGTCATCACTACCTAAAAGCTTTCTGGAGTTTAGGGAGAAGATGAACAGTTGAGGGAGAAGAGAAGAGCTGTGCTTCTACACATGTAAATAATTTAAATCTTGTCACATACATAAGGCAATATAGGGATTGTAGAAACCATACTGAATTTAGAATAAATAGTATAATGATTTATTTATATTCAAAGAAGTGTTCTTCCTGGTTTAAATAATCTGTCATGTTCTTTAATTACCAGTTAGGGTCTCTCTTTACCAGTAGTCTTCTGACCAATATCTTTTAATTTGATTGTTGAAGGTTTTGACATGCTTCAATAGTCTGAAGAGACAGCATTGCATGAATTATATCCCTTCCATTCACATAACATTATAGCCATAGTATACCTTGCTTACAAAGATGGGAAAGGTCATTACATATTATTTATATTTTTAGCTAATAGTGTTCAAAATTATTTTAAAAATCTTTTAAATATTTCTCATTAAAGAATATTTGAATAAGAAAAGTGGAAAAATATCATTTATATTTCAACACTTAAAAACACTTAGCTGTTCTCTTGCTCTCTGGTTCCCTTACTCTCCTTTCCTTTCTTTTGTTCCTCTCTTTCCCTTCCTTTCTTTCTTACATGCTTTACAGAAGCCATAGTTGGAATCATATTATAATTGTGTTATATTTAACTGAACGTAAAACCTAAGCGTTTTCCACTTACTGTTATTTCTCCATTTTTTTAAAATAACGTGCTATATTTTTCTTAATAACTATTCCTCAAATAGACATTTACTATAAATATTATTTCCAGTCTTGTGCTTCATTTTATCAAATGCTAGCTCCCCTAAAATACCAACAACAAAATCTGGTGATATGGCAAACTTGAATTTATTTCCTACCTTGTAAAGAAGACCACTATTTTGACAAAATTGTAGTAGGGTCTAAAAAGGATGAGGGCAAAGCTGAGATATTTAGAAGAATTATGGGGGTCTAGCTTAAGGCAGGTCTTTCAATAAGAGGGCTGGACTAAGGGTAATTAAGAATCTTTATACCATAATTCAGGATTCACTGAAAGACAAGGCAGAAGTTTCGAAGCTAAGGCTTTGAAGAGAGTCTGAAAGAGTTGTTTAGTATTATCTGTTGAAAAGTTGAAACATCTTCAAAGATTTTTTTTAATGTGCTGGCAAGGTGTTCCAGACATGAACAATAAGATAATTCCAATATTTATATCTCAAGAAATTTTTAGAATAGTACCGTTATGTTGATGAAGCCAATGAAATAAAGTCATGCTAGTAAAGGTAATTGAATAATAAAGATGTGTAGGTGTAGATGCTTTTGTTTCTTAATATTTAAGAATGCAATGGACATGCTTATAAATGTATCTTCCTTATATTTGTTTTTTACTCTGAATATATTTCCAGAAGTGAAATGACTGAAGTTCAGGGCATTTAATGAATATTTTTTAAGGTCGTTGAAATCTATTGCTATACTACTTCCTAATAGTGTTATACTGTACCAGTTTACTCTAACACTAGAGTTGAGTATTTTAAAATTGCATTTAGAGTACTAATTATACATATTTTACATTTTTTAAACTACCGCTATAGTTTCACTGTTTTCAGAATCAGGCTGAAAAAAGAAAGCGAAGAGAAAAGCTACCATATCCTATAGAGTATAGTAAAAGTGATAGTAAGAGGAAAGTACATAGCAATACAGGCCCACAACAATAAATACCTTAAATAAAAAAACCTAACTTTGCATCTAAAGGAACTAGAAAAAGAAGAATAAATTAAACCAAAAACCACCAAAAGGAAAGAAATGGTAAAATTCAGAGAAATAAATGTAATAAAAACAAAAAAAGAATATAAAAGATTGATGAAATCAAGAGTTTGTTTTTTGAAAGAATAAACAAAATGGATAAACCCTTAGCTAGGCTCATCAAGAAAAAGAAAACCGTAAGAAAAGAATCAGAAATAAAAGGGATGAAATTATGGCAGAACCAGAGAAACACAAGGGATCATAAGAGACTTCCATGTATAACCATGTGCAAGCAAATTAGACAACCTAGAAGAAATGGAAAACTTTTAGAATTACACAACCTTCCAAGACTGAACCATGATGAAATAGACAGTTTGAAGAGACCAATTATAAATTGGAAGAATAATTAAACATCTCTCTAAGAACAAAAGTCCAGGATCAGATGGCTTTACTTGAATTCTCCCAAACTTTCAAGGAAGCTCTACTACCTCCTCTTTTCAAACTCTGCAAAACAGTTGAGGAGGTGGGAAAGCCCCCAAACACATTTTAGAGGCCTGATCTCAAAACCGAACAATGACTGCAGAAAAAAGGAAAGCTATAGACTATCACTAATGAACATAAATGCAAAAATTATTGATAAATTCTTGGTTGAATCTAGCAGTTTATTAAGGGAATCATTTATCATGATTAAGTGGAATTCATTCCAGGGATACAAGATTGGTTCAACATATGCAAATCAATTAATGTTATTCACAACATCAACAAAAAGAAATATAAAAGTCACATCAAGTCACATCAACACTTCCAACAAAACTGAAAAAGTATTTTCCAAGCTTCAGCACCCATTTATGATAAAAACTTCCTTGAAATAAAAGGAAAATGATAAAGTCCATATTTAACAGTATGATAGCTAATATCATACTGAATGGTGGAAAACTGAAAGCATTTCCCCTAGAATCAAGAAAAAGACAAGGGTGTCTATTCTCACGACTACTGCACGATACAGTATTTGTGGAAGTACAGAACAATTAGGCAGAAAAAGAAATAAAAGGAAACCAAACTAGAGAAGAAGTAAATACCATCACTAATTGCAGATGACATCATAATATACATAGAAAATTCTTAGAGCTCTACTAGAAAACTATTAGGAATAATAGATGAATATAACAAGGGCAGAATGTAAAACCAATACACAAAACTCTGTTGCATTTCTTTGTGAATTAGAGGAAAAGAAAAGTAAGAAAACAGTCCCATTTTAATAGCTGCCACAAAGGGTGAAATGCATGGAAGTTTAACAAAAGAGGTGAAGGATCTATACTCTAAAATGTATGATACTGTCAAAAGATACAGGACAAAAAGAAATGGAAAGATATCCCATGTTGATGAATTGCAAAAATGAACATTATTAAAATGGTTATAATATCCATAGCAATTTATAGTCAATAGATTCAGTGCAATACCTATCAAAATGCCAATGAGCGTTTTAAAGGAAATATATATTTTTATGGGACCAAACAAGATCTAGAATAACAAAAAAAAAAAAATCCTGAGAGAAAAGACAAATGAAGGTATTACACTCCTGATTTCAAACCATACTACAAAGCAATAGCAATCAAAACAGTATGGTATTAGAAAGAAAACAGAAATGCAAACCAATGGAATTGAATAGAGAATCCGAAAATAAACCCTTGCAAATATGACAGTTAACTTTTGAAAAAGGAGCCATAACAGATCTCTAACAAATGGTGCTGGGAAACTTGACAATCACATGCAAAAAAAATCATTAACTTTACACATAAAATTTTTAAATGGATTAAAGACTTGGATATAAGACCTCAACTCATGAAATACAAAAAGGAAACATAGGTGATACACTCCCAGATATCAATCTCAGAGATGTATTTTGGAACACTCTAGTGGCAAAAGAAAACAAAAGTAAAAATAAACAAATGGAACTATATCAAACTGAAAAGATTTTGCATAGTGAAAGAAGTTACTTCAAAAACAACCTACTGATTGGGAGATGATATTTGCACATCACACATCAGATAAGGTGTTAATTTCAAAAAATATGTAAAGAACTCAACTCAAAATATATAAACAACAGTACACACACACACACAACTCCATAAAAAAGTTGACAAAAGACCTAAAGACACTTCTTCCAAAAAACATAAAGATGGCCCACAGACACATGAAAAATGCTGATATCACTTATTGTAAGGGAAAAGCAAATCAAAGCCACAATGAGATATCATCCCTGTGAGAATGGCCTATATCAAAAAGAATGGAAATAAAAATTATTGTCGAGGATGTTAAGAAAAGGAGCACTCATTCACTGTTGATGTAAATTTAAATTGGTACAGTCTATATGGAAAACAGTATGAAGAACCCTTAAAGAATTAAAAATGGAAACTATGATCCATCAATACCACTCCAAGGAATTTACCCAAATAATCTGAAAACACTAATACAAACAGGATTGTGTACTCCTATGTTCACGGCAACATAGTTCATAATAACCAAGACATGGAATCAATCTAGATGCCCATTGACAGAAGACTAGGTTAAGAGGGTCTCTCTGGTAGTGCAACGGTTTAAGCGCAGGACTGTGAAGCTGTCTGGAGCCACTGCAGGGCAAGTTCGATACACGGCTGGGGAGATTCCCACATGGTGCAGCAGACCTCTCCTGCCTTACCTGCTGCTCCCCACAGCAGTGTACTTCCATTGATCTGCCTGTTCTGCTCCCCACTCTGTTTCTGGTGAACCCTCTCACCACCCTACACCTCTGGCCTACACCCCATCTTGTAAGCATAAATAAAATAAATCTTTAAAAAAAAAAAGAAGACCTAGTAAAGAAATTACTCAGTGGAATGTATACTCAATGGGATACTAGTCAGCTATTAAAAATGATAAAAGTGTGCCTTTTGTACAAAATTATGGATCTTGAGGTGACTGTGCTAAGCAAAGTTAATCAAAAAGTGAAAAAAGTATCAAATGGTTTCATTTGTTCAATGTAAGTAAATGAAGAAAACAAACTAACAAAATACAACAAAAATAACTTTTAGATGAAAAATATTGTGGTTAACAGAGAGAAAGGAGAAAGGTAGAAGGCATGGGATGGGGTAATGTGAGGATGCATTGGCACTGGGGCTTTTGAGTTTGAGTTATACTCCCCAAATTATATTTATGTAAATGAATCCTAAATAAGATTTTGTTAAAAAATAAAATGTACTCATACCATAAAAGGGAGAATCAAACTCAAAATAGGCAACATAGGCAAGCAAGTGCTGTGGGAAAAATGGTATCATTTCTTAATTGAGAGATAAATGACATGTAACATTTTGGGCATGCAAAATAGTGATTCCGTATGTGTATACATTGCAAAATGATCATCACAATAATTCTAGATAATATTCATCACTAGTGTTACAACTTCTTGTGATGAAAACTTGTAAGATTTGCTCTCAGAAAATTTAAAGTATGTAATTGAGTATTATCAATTATAATTCCATACATTATAGCCCCAGGTCTTATTTATTTTATAACTGGAAGGTTGTATCTTTTCTCCAATACCTCACTTCTGTCAGCCACCAATCTGTATCTATGAATTCAGGTTTTTTTTTTTTTTAATTCCACTCATAAGTGAGAGAGTATGGTATTTTCTCTGTCTGACTTATTTTACTTAGTGTAATACCCTTCAGATCTATCCATGTTGTTAGAAATAGCAGAATCTCCTTTTTATGTCTGAATAATATTCTATTATATATATTCTATTATATGTATATTCTGTCTATATAATATTCTATTATATGTATATACTACATTTTCTTTATCCACCAATGGATAGTTAGGTTGTTTCCATGTCTCAACTGTTATAAATAGTAATGCAGTGAGCATGGGCATGCATACATATGTCTTTTCAGGTGAGTGTCTTTCTTTTCTTTGGATAATTACGCAGAAGTAGTTTTGCTGGATCATATGGTGGTTCTACTTTCCATTTTTTAGGCAACTCTATACCATTTTTCATAGTGATTGCACCATTTACATTCCCAGTGCCAGTGTACAAGGGTTATCTTTTCTCAATATCCTTACCAACACATTCTAAGAGGTGTGAGGTAATATCTCAAAGTGGTTTTGATATGCAATTTCCTCATGATTAATGGTGTTGAACACCTTTACATGTACCTGTTGGCCATGCCTATGTGTTCTTTGAAAAGTATTCAGAAATCTCTGCCCATTTTTTTCATTTATTAATTTTTAATTTTTTTCTACATCATTGTTAATTTGGGGACAGTATTTGGGCTTCCCTGGTGGCTCAAGGGGTTAAGTCTCAGCACTATGAAACTATCCACAGCCACTGCAACATGAATTCAATCCCCAGCCAGGGAACATCCCCAGCCACTTAACACAGCAGACCTCTCCTGCCTCGCCCACTGCTCCTCTCAGCAGTGTATTTCAGTACATGTGCCTGCTCTGCTCCCCACTCTCTGGTGAATCCTCTCACACCCCCATACCTCTGGCCTATACCCCAGCTCTTGTATGCATAAATAAATAAATTTTTAAAAAATAATTGGGGGGACAGTATTTGATTTCTCTTCTCAGGTGTAGTCCCTGTAGTTCTCCCACCACCATAGCACCCATGATTCATTACCATCTCTGTCCATTTTTTTAGATTTTTAATCAGTTTTTTTTTTTGCTATAGAGTTGTATGAGTACTTTTATATATTTTAGCTATTAACCCTCTGTTAAATACATGATTTGCATGTATTTTCTCCCATTTTGTGGATTGCCTTTTCATTTTGTTGATGGTTTCCTTTGCTGTGAGCAACTTTTTTATTTAATGCATGCTATCTTTTTATTTTTGTTTTGGTGATATGGAGAAAATATATTAGTTATCTTCTGCTCTGTAACAACTACCCCAAAACAAAGTACCTTAAAATAATGATGATTTCTTATTTCTCATAATTGCTTGGGCTATCTGGGAGGTTCTTTTCTACATGGAATAACTGAGGTCCCTTATGTGGCTTCATTTCACTGGAGCATAAGCAAGGGCTAGAATATCAAAGATGACTTATCATCCTCCAGGCTCTCTCTCAATATAGCCTCTAATCATTTAATGATCCAGCTCAATATTCTTTCAGGTTGGCAGATGATTTCCAAGAAGATAATGCCAATGTGCAAGTCCTTATCAATCTTTTGCTTCCATCACTCTTGCTAATGTCTCACTTGCCAAAGAAAGTTAAATGACTGAGGCCAGAGCGAATATAGGAGAGGACTACACAAGGACATGAGTGCAACTAGCTATGTTCACTGGGGGTTTCCAAGGTAAGAGTTTACCACAAGTAGTATCTTGTTTTGATGTGAAAGCATTGTTTTTGAAATTACAGCTGTTTTTGATGAGTTGTAAGGGTAAATTTCTAATTTTTTGTAGGATATTTTTATTTATTTTTTTGAGAATTACTGACTGATATTTGTAATTTTCTTATTGATTTGTATGAACTTTTGTAAAGCAGTAACCCCTTTATTGTCATTTTCTTACTAAAATTCTTTTTCCTGTTTGTTATTTTCTTTTGTATTTCAGTTAAATTTTCTAGGTATATATGTGTTATATTTTTATATTGTCAATATTAGATCAGGTGTATTTAACAAATTTCATCATCTGTTTGATACTCAATTTTTAGTCTTTTTTCCTTTGGTTTTGATTGTTACTCAATCTATTTGAATTTAATTGGGAATAGAGGATGAGTTAAATGTTTAAACTGATTTTTTTTTCAGAATTCACAAATTGCCATAATTTAAAAATATTTTGTCTTCACTGATTTGCAGTTCTTCATTCATCTCATGTTAAAGCCTGTAACAAGGTGTATTTTTTGTGTTCATTTTATTGCATGAATGGTCTTTTACTCCACTTTTACTACTATATTTTAAAAGATTATCATTATTCTATATTTGAATTGTTGGTGAGATTATTTTCCTCCTTATTGCTTTTTATTCTCATTATTCATGTTATATAATTTTCAGCATCATATTTTCTCAAGTTCTAAAGTAAACATCCTATTTGAATATTGACTGGCATTATTAAATAAATCTAAGGGAAACTTGAAATATGATGTTTCAGGTTAACAAAAAGTATTTCTAAGAAACGGGGAGTTTTTTGAGAGCCTTATAAGAAATTGCTAGGTTTTAAAACATTTTTGCTTTTATTCCTCAAATGGCACCAGCTGTGTAATTTTACTGCCAGCCAGAATGCTGTTTTCAACTTCCATGGAGGCTTTTTCTTGTACTCAATCTGCAGACCCTTTTTTCCTGTTGTATTTGGCACAGTATGGAATATACATTGAAGTATATTTTATTTCATATATACTGCATTATTATATATACACTGAAGAAAATTGTATTTTAATTTTTAAAAAATGCATTCGTTTTTATATTCTCTGGACAAGTTAGCATATAAATAAACATGTTCTATCATTTTATTTTCATTTTTCCTTTGCAATTAAATTGCTTTTAATTTTTGTCAGTGATCTTTAAGAGAAAACAAGAAGAAACCTATTTCTTACCCCTTTTTTACTGTAAGATCTCTCTAGGCAATATCATAAGTGCCATTTGGCTCATTGTTCACCGAAGAAGGAATAGGCTGAATATAGCTCCATTGAAAAAAATCTTAAGACCATGCCTTTGTACTTACACCTCCAATTCCAATTTAAAATGTCAAGATTCTTTTTGGTCTTCTCCCTTTTAATCTATGTATGTAAGAAATCTGGCTCTCATTATTTTCAGTGTGATTGCACATTGTCTCAGTTGATTTATTTTCTCATTGTATCAATCTCCCATTCTCATTGTCTCCTTTACTCACCATCTCCATGCAGACCCCCCGCCTTGCCTTAGCGGGCATCTTTTGGTGCTGGTGAGCACACCATTGATGAACCTCCTCAGGGGTGCCTCCTCCCTGCTTTTCACTGTCCCCTTGGGCACAGGCAGCTGATGTACCCCTGCATAGCTCTTCATTACCCTATACTGAGGATGGAAGGGGGGAAATGAGTGGACAGGAAGAAACAGGAAAAGGAAGTTAATGAGAAGGAAAGAAAATAGGAAGGAGCAGAAGGAAAAGAGTATAAAGTCTTCATTTGAATTTTAAGAAGAAAATGAAGTCATAAGATTTATGAATAAACAGAACTTTCAGTGACTGACGGTTTTAGCAGTAAGTGAAATTACAGTATTTGTAGCTAACCCTGTGTACAATTTTGTGACTAACACACTTTAATCTATTTTGAGTATAGCATTTGGAAAAGGAAGACACTTTTTGTTGTTCTTGGTTTCTGCTTGAGTTCCGATTTACTGAGGCTTGATTGTTGAGGTGGCGAAGGGAACAATGGCTTTGACTGAATGGCAGAGAGGCTTTCTTCTCTAATCTGCTTTGGAATGAACTAAACCACACTCAAGAGTTTATACTCTCTGAAACATTTTCTTTTCTTTCCTCCCCTCCCCACTTCTTTTTTCTTTTCCCTTTTCCTTCCATCATTTGGGCACAAAGACATTATTGGACACAAGGTATTTTTTAATATATCAGACTGAATAAAAGATTGTTATATCCAAGAAGTTGAGCAAAACATGTGACTCTGGCGAGGTGTAAGAATCAATATAATTGATTCCCCCCCATCAGCAAATTATCATTTGAAAAGGTGCTAAAAAAATGAAGCTTGAAGTGTACATTAGTATTATGAGTAATTCCTCTTTTGGGCCAACTAAATGTGCATTGCTTACATTTTTCTATCAATAACTAATATGATAACACCCATTTATGCCTGTTTTGCAGTGGTATTTCAAAAAATTAGTTTTAATGATAGTATATACTATATAATAATTTTACATTTTAGATACTGCCATATACCAATATAGTTCAGTTTCTAAAGATAATTTTCCATTGTTGCTATATATTGTATATAGTTTTGTTTTCAGAATATTTCTCTATGTTGTCAAATAAAATTGTTTTATTTTGAGTAAAAAGAAAAAAATATATGTCTCCCTAACTTAGCATTGAATTTAAAGTTGAATTGAATTCAGAATTATAATTAGTGAATACAAATAAGACTTTTTCAAATTTAAGTTTGGATGTATATGGTAGTTTTAAAAAATTAAATCTCTAAATTGAAAGGAAAAACAGTGATTCAGGGCCTCCCTGGTGGCACAACAGGTTAAGCGCACCTCTGTGGAGCTGTTGGCAGCTGCAGCGCGAGTTTGATGCCTGGCTGGGGAGATTCCCACATGGTGCAGCAGACCTCTTCTGCCTCTCCCAGCTCCTCCCCTCAGCAGTGTATTTCTGTCCATCTGCCTGTTCTGCTCCCCACTTTGTCTCTGGTGAACCCTCTTAACCACCTACACCTCTGGCCTGCACCCCAGCTTATATACAAAAACAAATGAATCTAAAAACGAAAAAGAGAAAAGAAAAACAGTGATTCACTGTTGTACGAGTTTTACTCAGGATTTCCTTCCCCACTTGTGATTTCAAATCTTCTCTTTTTGTTCCTGATATCTTCCTCCATAAATCTAAATATCCTATTTAAGCTTTTTATTAATACTTATATTGATTTGCAACTATAAAAGGTGAGGACCCTCCACAATGACAGATATCTCTTTTATTCTTCTACCATTTTTAGTTGTATAGTAAATTTTGTAAGCTAAAAATCTAGTATTCAAATTTTTGTAACTTTATTCATGTAGTATACCAGGATTACATTTTTTTCTTTGATAAATTATGTTTACCATGGAATTAAAAGTTTTTGGTTGGTTAATTTTCAATGTATTCCCTACAAGTTCCAGCCTCAACAGAACTCTGATCTCTGCCTCCACAGAGGAAATGAGACCTCTGTATTTTAGCCTCTACCACTCTATGCCATGGTATGGGATATGCTTCCTAGGGAAATTTCAGTCAGCTGTGTGGTTTGCTCTCCTTATATGTTCCCTTTTCCTTAGGGATTACTGTTCTGTACCCTTGTTGTTTAATCTGAGAATGACTAATTCATGTATTTTTATGATTTTTTTTTTTTTTAATGCTAAGAGGGCTAGTCTCAAACCAGTTATACTATCATGGTCAGAAATGGAAGTACCTTTTATATATTTAATTTCTAACAATTGAAAAAAATTCTTGAATGTCATATTTTTCTTTCTGCATGTGTTGTTATCCCAAGTTCTCTCTATAGATTTTTATTTTCATTATTGTCTTCATGGTAGGGACTTTTCCTTTACTTCTTGGGATCCTTGACAATCCGTTCACTTTAAATGGTAAGGCAGTGAGAGACTATTTGAAATTCTGAATGTGTCTGAAGAACTCGCTAACAAATAAACTTTATTGTGGGATCATTTTGGCTGGGCCTAATTATCAGGATCTTTCTTAATCTTTCTCTTGAGCTAAAGGAAGTCATCTATTTGCCTAGGAATATGGATCACAACTATCATTACGAAGTTAAATTTCATTTGATCTTCATGTTTTAGTATCTTGACCTTGAGTTCAAATTCTCTATGGTTCATGTCCTCTAGAGAGGAAATCTTAAATTGTCTCCAAGGATAGTCCCTAGTTACACTGGTCAGCAGTGAGATCGTTACTGACTTAAAAAGGCCCTAATCAGTAGTATCTTGGGTGCTGAACATGAATATAACCCTGAAAAATTTTTATTAGCTCTCCTTTTGAAGATATTTCATATCATTCATTTTATATGTTTCACCATGTAAATTTATCCAGTAGGACTGCAACAACATCCTAAATCAGCCTAGAATGATGTGCTATTGCATCGCATTGCATAATACCATCATGCACACATCATCAGAGTTGATTGCATCATTTTCTGATGCAATGCAATACTACTGCCAGGCGGCTGCTGAAGTAAGCTGACATTAGCAGTGCGCTATAGAAAGCCCTGCCGGAAAGGTTGATCACTGAAAATATTTCAGACTTTGTGCGAGACAGTTTAAGCTACTCTTCCATAGAACTGTTATTTTATCCATTTAGGCACAATACAGAATAGTCATGCCTCGAAAGTGTGTTAATAGCGTGGACAATTTCTGCTGTATTTGTGGGGAAGTGACATTTGCCAACCAGAAGAAAAGTATCCCTTCTCAAGTTAAGAAGGCTTATCATCTTTACTTGGGCTGCAAGGTTGGTGACCAAGACAAGCCTTGGGCCCCGCATAGATGCTGTGCTACATGTACAACACAGCTTTCACAGTGGTTCAGTGGCAAAAGACCATCAATGCCGTTTGCAGTCCCCATGGTATGGAGAGAGCCAAGCAACCACATAAAAGACTGTTCCTTCTGCTTGGATCCTCCTCTTTCCGGTGGAATCACGAAGCAAAAGAAGTCAAGAATAGAGACCAGTTCCACATGGTGAGGGACTTCCTATTCCAGAACCTTCAGCAGAATATGCTCTTGATTCATCTGATAAGGACAAGGGTGAGCCGACCTGTTCTTCTCCTGTTCCATCAGCATGCAGTGATCCAGATTTTCACTGTGGTGCATCATTAACCCCACACAGACTAACACAGGAAGAACTAAATGACCTGGTTTGTGGTTTGGACTTATCCAAGAACAAGGCAGAATTGCTAGGATCAAGACTCCAACAATGGAATCTTCTAGAAGAAGATGTCACAATTACTTTCTATCGAAAGTGCCCCCAGCATCTGGAGCCTTTCTTCAGATAGTAAAGGAGGGCCTCATGAATGTCTGAGAAATCACTCATGACCCACAAGAATGGACACTACTTCTAGACTCTTCGAAACTGAGTCTTAAGGCTGTGCTTTTGCACAATGGAAACCATCTTCCATCTATTCTATTCCTGAACAGCTGTACAAGAGACAAGAGAAAAAATCTAAGTAGTCTATGACTTGATTTTTTACAGGTATTAACCGTAGGCCTATTACTCTTGGCATGCATTTCATGATGTAAACATCAATTTATTGCAGATTACATAAGAAAAAAAACCAAAAATAGAGCCAAAATTAGAATTTGACTGTCATATTGAGCACATATAAATTGATAGGAAATGACTAATTTTATTTCAGTCACATGACTTTTATAAAAATTTGTTGACCAGTCTTATTAGGGGAGATATCTGGGGTACTAGAAGAAGAGAGAAGTGTTTTAGTATACAATGTTTCCTTCAATCTTTTGAGATCCATCTGTACCACTTTTGGATTTCAAAAGTAATCACTGCCTCAATTTTCTGAACATAGCTGGAATCTTGCAGTCTGTTTCTGTGTTTATCTTCTGCTGGTGTAGGTTTTAGTATTCTCTGGTTTGTTAAATCAATTACCACTCATCCATCTGCTTTACAGCCTCCAAAATGTTGCTATGATATTTTTACACATGCCCCTTCTCCTTATGGTTTTAAAAAAATATGCTTACTGTCATTTTAGTGGGACTTTATTCTACATTTTCAATCTGCTGTGTTTAACTGAATGCCTGTTTTCAAGATTTGAAGTCTATGATTATCACAGAATTAGAAGTATTTCTGTTGCAGCCTCAACTTAATCCTTAATTTACCTGCATTATGGTAAAGTCTCCTTTTTCCCTTCTTAAACCTTAGCATACAGCAATGAATTTGTAACTTTTCAGCAAACATAATGTTGATTTCTTAAAGATGACTTAATATTTTAAAAACGAGGAAAATATTCTTATACTAAAAAAGACAAAGAAAGCTTATATGTCCCCTTGAAATCTGTCCACAGAGCCCAAGGTGCTAAACATTTAGCACCTTGAATATAATTCGTATATATAGATACACCCTTTGCTGTCACAGAGCAAACACTTTAAGATACGAAACATTTTAATAGTGGAAATATAGGTTTCTGAATTCTTTGCTTTATCTTTTATTAACTTAGAAATGCAGAAGTCAAAGTGTAGGTCACTGAGAAGGTCATAATTGTGACATTGATAGATAATAAGAATTATGACAGGATCAATACCTTATCTGTGTTTCTTTTAGCAGTTTAAAAATACTTTTACACAAAATAATATCATTTATATATGCAAGTATGTAGAATTATGTTCAACATGTGGTTCCTGCTCAGTAGCCTGGAACTCAGGAAATGGATCACTCTACTGCACTCATCCAGGAGAATAAAAATAAATGAAACAAGATATACTTCACTAAAATACACCTTCATTAATGGGTGCAGTTGGAAAAGGTGGGGAAGCATTGCTTTGCTTCAGTTTTATCAGAGGTTAATAAACTAATGGTGACTCAGAAAAAGGTGAGGTTTCACCAGGAATCAAGAATAGACCAGATTCTTATCATCCTAAAAATTAACGCACATGTTATATTTTTGTAATGTCTGCATTAGTAAATTTCATAATCTATTTAAGAATTCCATGAGGTAGTGATCTTATTTTGAGGATTTGTATTAGTTGTCTATTGTATTAGTTATCTAGTAATGCATAACACTTTACTCCAAAATTCAGCAACTTAAAACAATAGTCATTTATTATCTCACAGTTTCTGTGGGTTAGGAGTCTAGAGTATCTCTCTGTCTAAAGTTCTTTGACAGGCTTCAAACAAAGTATCAGAATGGGCTGCAGTCTCATCTGAAGGTTTCAACATGCTTCCAAGCTCACTCTTTTTGGTACTTGACAAGTTGTTGGCTGAGGACTTCAATTTCTCTCATGTGAGCAGCTTATACCATGATAGATGGGGTGGGGGTGGGGGGGACTGGGAGAGAGAGAAAACAAAAGGGAAGCTATAGTTTGTTTGTAACCTAAGCTTCGAAGTGACATTTTAATATCACTTTGCCCATATTCTGTTTGTTAGGAGTGAGTTACTAGGTACAGCCCACACTCAAGGGGAAAGGATTACACTGGATCTTTAGGGGCCAGCTTAACAGATGCCTATCATGGATGCCTACATAATTTGTGGGACCTGATGAAAATTCAGAGTTCTTTGTTAAAAAAAACTGGTATTTTCAATATGGTGACAACATTTCATTAAACTGAGTGTGGAGCTCTTCTAAGTTCTGAGTCCTGTCTAACTGTGTCGCGTGCGGTTCCCCGTCCAGCAGGAAAAAGACGAGACTCAGAGGTGATCTTCAAAATGGCTCTTCTCCCACTTTATTGCTCTCCTTATATACAATTTCCCAACCAATCATCTACTAGAGGAAATGGGCTGCTCCAATCAGGGTAAAGGTCAAACTGGGCCCGACCAATGGTCTTAGTGATCACGCGCGCACGAGCTCCCAAGCCACTGTACACGTGAACATCACGGGCTGTGGCTATCCTGTTTACCCACTCTCAAAGCTCCGCCCCCTCATTCCTCGGGCGCCATCTTGTAATGGCGGACCTAGCTCCTCTTTCCTCCGGCGCCATCTTGTCCTCGGGCGCCATCTTGTCCTACCGCGCCCCACATAACTGTGTAGGTCATTTGCCTATGAGGTTGGTTTGCCAACTGTAGGTTTCCAAATTTTCCATCCTGTTCATTCACTAAGTCAGGCAAAGTTTTAAATGATCTGTGGGCAGAAATCCTTGATTGAGTTATGAGGAAAAAGTGCCAATATTAGTTGAATAACTAATGGTAAGGGTTGAAATGATATATCAGTTAGGGTTTTCCATGAAAGGGCACTTTCAAATTATATAATTCAAGGAGAGTAGAGTTTAAAAAAGCATTATTTACTAAAGTGTGGTTAGGGTACAAAGACACTATAAAGAATAGAACTGTGATCATGTGTGCATAATGGGTCTGTTACCAACCCTATGACTGAAAGGGTGGAGAATGAGAAACTAATACTTGACTGTGGACACACAGCAGGCTATATGCAGAGGACTGTATAATAGGAGAAATAACTTGTAAACAACTGCCGTCTTGGGATGCCTATAATGAATAGGAATCAGGAAAATAAACACCCAAATCTCACAGTCCCTTTTCCCTCAAATGTCCTCCTGAACCCAAGGAAGGATGGAAAATGGATCAGAAAGGACACCAAAGTTATCTAACACAGATAGATACCAAGATGGGGCTGTAATGGGAAAGTTTAATAAAGAGGATATCATCCTTTTGTATGGGTTTAGACTTAGGTCTGGGTGGAGGGTAGTTACCTAATAGTTTCTTTTGTAGTTAATATATATTTATAACCAAAACTACCTATTAAAAATATCAATTATATATTTTTGGTAATTAAACATTATTATCAATTTTAATTATAGTTTTTAATGATACATTATACATCTGTATGGTTATAAATTCTAAATAAAAACAACATAAATTCTACTTTTATGTTCCAGATCTTGAGTTCCTCCTCAAAGGTAATCATTATTATCAGTGTCCTTTGTATCCTTCCAGAGGTAATTACCTAATAAAATAAATATGTTGACAAGTCACTTTTCACTTAGCATACTATACATTTCTGTACCTTCCTTTTTACCCCCACCAACTGTGTCTTAGAAGTTATTTTATATCAATGCATAGAGTTCTCTATTTCTTCCCTCCCTCCCTCCCTCTTTCATCCTTTTTTCCTTCTATTCACTCAGTAATTTGTTCATTTAACAGCTGTATGTCAGGTTTTCTGCTGGGTGTTTTAGTGAATCTCACATTTTCTCAGCTGGATAACATTACATTATATATGTACCCTGTAACTCCCTGTTGATGGATATTTAAATTATTTTTAACTTCTTAATAATTCTAACACTGCTGGTTAATCTTAAGCATCCATCAATTTGCAAATAAATGCATAATCTGAAAGATAAATTCCAACAATTAAATGGTTGGGCCAGAGGGTAGGTACATCTATCATTAGAGATTGTGCCAATCTACATTCCTGGTAGTGGTGTATCATGCTTGGCAAATCAAGTGTATCAACTGCCAATTCCATAGGAGAAAACTCACTGAGTTGTTTTGCTTTTATCTTGTCAAGATGGAGATAAACTGCTATTTGGTAGCTAAAGAACCATTTTTTTTTCTTTTTTATTTAACTGTCTTCATACAACTTGCCTACTTTCTATGGAACTGTTAGGCTTTTTATTGATCTTTTAAAGGACAGATATAAATACAGATCTATTAATCATTTTTCAGTGATGTAAGTTACAAATAGTTTCCCCAATATATTTTTGCTTATGGTGGTTTTAATGTGTAATATTTTAGATTTTCTAAGGTAACTGAATTTATCTTTTATTTTTTGGTTTCTGAGGTGTCATAATTAGACTCTTTGAAATACTGATTCATCTTTGCATTCTTGGAGTAAATCACACTTGATTATGATGCATTTTCCTTTTAAAGTGCTGCTGGATTCTCTTTGCTGATAGTATGCTTAGCATTTTTGAATTGATATTTATAAATAATAATAGTAACTCATAGTGTCTTTTGTGTGTAATTTTTAAGTTTCAGTGTCAATGTCGTGTTTGTTTCACCAGAGAACACTGTGAAAATTTCCTTCTCTATGTTATAGCTCAATTAAATGGTATTTGAATACACTATTTTTTAAAGATTTGGTACTATTTCCTTGTGACTTCATCAGAACTTGTGGACTTTGGTTTTATTTGGAGCATTCTCTTTAATAGTTTTCTTTTTTTATAATTATTGGCTTGTTTACATTTTCTCCTTTTTTGGAGTATGTTTTGATAAATTTTACTATTTCAGAAATGATGTATTTTATCCAGTTTTAAAAATGTATTTAATGTGAACAAATTATATCAAGGTTATTTTAATTTCTTTTTAAATGTGATTATTTTCTTCTTATTATAATTTGTATATTTATGATTTTTTTCTTGGTTAAATTGACTAATGGTTTACTAGTCGGTAGTTAATGGTTTATTGATGTATCTTATCTCTTTTCAGAGCTCTCTTATTCTTGTTTTGGGTTCCTTCTTAAATAGAAATAATTATTTCATTATGTTTTAAAATTTGTGGTGAAATTTTTGATCAGAATTTTCATATACCTCATGATAATGGCTTCTGGTGAATGCTGCTTATCTGCTCTGGTTTTACTTTTCATTTCTTCACCATCCCCTTTTGTGATATAATATCATGTGAATGAATTCTTTTCTGATTCTTTTTTGATTTTTCCATTTGTGATACAAGTGTGTTTTCTAGGTCTAGATTTTGCTGGAGGCCTTTGTAGAAAATGAATCCAGGTCATATTCCAGGTTTGAAATTTGTTTTAGAAGTCTTTTTTCCTTCTTCTATATTCCCCTTTCCTTACTTTCCTTCCCTGTTTCTCTCCCTCCCTCCCTCCTTTGTACCCTTCTTTCCTTCTTCTCTCTTTACCTTTTCTCAGTCTCACTACTAGTACAGGATAGGCAGTGGCCTGAAAATCTGGTTTGTCTGTGTGATTCATTATTTAACTCTTTCTTTTCTGTTTTTTGGAACAAAACCAAGATCTTATTATCAGTCTGTGCATGTTTTGTTTCCTGTTTTTCCTACTGCTTTCAGTTTTACATGCCAGGGTGTGTATGTCATGGTTAATTTTATGCGTCAATTTTACTGGCACTTGAATTGCCCATATATTTGGTGAAACATTATTCTGAGTGTCTCTGTGAGGATGCTTTTAGATGAGATTAATATTTCTTTTCTTTATTTTTAAAGTAATCAATTACCGTCCCTTATAACTTTGACCCTTTTCTCTTCCCCGCTCCTCTTAATCTCAGACATCTCACTATGTATAGGGGTGTCCACTAGTTTATAATTATTTTGCCTTTTAAATTCATCTGCTGTGATTCCTTGTTTTACTCACATATATGACAATATCCAATAATTGTCTCTTTCTATTTTGCTTACTACACACATTTTCCTTGAGTTCCTTCTAGGTCCTTATAAATGGTGTCATTTGGTCTTTCCTTTCATTATGTGGATATAGCATAGCTTCTTAATATAAACCTCTATCGATGAGCACATAGGTTACTTCAATATCCTAGCTAGGTGCAATAAAAAATGTTGTGCATGTAATTTTTTGAGTTGATAATTTTATATTCTGTGGATATACACCACAAAGTGAGGTTATTGATTTTTTAAATTAATCGATTCTCACAGAAGACTTAAGTAGGTAGCAATACTAGTGTTCTTTCTTTAAAATGATCAAGCCGCAGCTGGTGCTTCAGGTTTTGGAGGGCAGAGGACTACTCCCTTGCCATAGCACATGTCCCTAAGGGGGATGAGAGAGTGGGGCATAGCTGCTGCTCACAATTTTTTTTTTTTTTTGAGAAAATACTTAATTTTTTCTTGTTGTCATTTTATTTTTTTGCTGCTCACAATTTTTAAAATAATATTTATTTATGCATACAAGCTGGGGTATAGGCCACAGCTGTGTGTGTGTGTGTGTGTGTGTGTGTGTGTGTGTGTGAGAGAGAGAGAGAGAGAGAGAAAGAGAGAGACAGAGAGAGAGACAGAGAGAGAGAGGAAGATTCACCAGAGACAGAGTGGGAAGCAGAACAGGCGGATTGACTGAAATACACTGCTGAGGGGAGCAGGGGGCGAGACAGAAGAAGTCTGCTAGTCCCAACAAAAACATCAATAGCAAGAAGCAAAATTGCTGCTTCATTATCAGTTCTTGGAAAAGATATTCCAGGGATCCAGACTACTTTAATCCAGTGTATAAATATGCCTTTGCATAGCCACAGCAGAGATGATCTGAAGGCTGCTTTTGTGCTTTGCAAGTCAGCAGTGTCTGTGCCTCCCTTAGAGAAAGTAGGAATACATCCTCTGAGGTAAACCTGGGAGCTCCCACAGAGGCAAATGTGGAAGCACTTCCCACAGGGGATGTGGAAATGCTCTGAGGGGAGCAGTGAGTCACCCTCCAAGGTAAAAGTACAAACATCCCCCCAAAAGTGCAAGGAAGCACCCCTCCTCCAAGGTGAGCAATGAAGTACCTCCTGAGGCCAATCTGGAAGAACTCTACAAGGTGAGCATTCAGGCAACCCCCCAAGTTAGCATGGAAAGTTTTCCTGAGATGAGTATGAAGGACTCTCCGAGGGTATAGAAAGCTCACCTGACATGAGCATGGGTTCATCCCATAAGTGAACGTGGAAACATCAACTGAGGCAAGTATGTAGTCATCCACCATGGCAAGCATTAGCATTGAAGTTCTCCTTGGGGAGCTGTGTGGAGGTGTCCCCAGAAGTCAGAGATGGCTAGACACCTGCCAACCCCTGTTACCAAGAGGCACCCATGGTGAAACATCCCGTGTTTATAAATGCTCATCTTCTATAATCAATAAAGGAAAGAGAAGATGACAAAGCTAGCAGCTTAAGGACAAGAAGAAGAGTTCTTACAATCTGATGATGAGCAACCAAAAAAGATTAAAAATAAGCAAAGTAGTCAAGATCAAGAAGAGCAGAGAGTACTACTTCAGAAAGGGGACATCAAAATAAAATCTCAAGAGAAGGCCAACAAACACAGAAGGAAAACAAGAGAATTGTGTTACAGAGTTTGAGGGAAAGATTAGAAAGAAAAAAGAGAATTGAAATTATGAAGCAGACAAGAAGGACAGACTTGCAGTCTGCAAGTGATGATTGTTTTGATGACTTCATCAGCCTCTATAAATGGCATGAATTCATCCACAAAACCCAAAACACATTTTAAAAATGAGAAGACTCTCAAACTGCCTTTTAAGATGCTACTTCTAGGGCCTCCCTGGTGGCGCAATGGGTTAAGCGCAGCACTGTGGAACTGTCAGTGACTGCAGCAATAGTTCGATGCCTGGCAGGGGAGATTCCCACATGGCACGCAGACCTCTTCTGCCTCGCCTGCTGCTCCCCTCAGCAGTGTATTTCAGTCCTCTGCCTGTTCTGCTCCCCACTCTCTGGTGAACCACCCCATACCTCTGGCCTGCACCCCAGCTTGTATGCAAAAATAAAATAAATCTTCAAAAAAAAAAAAAGATTCTACTTCTAGACAAATCAATAAACACAAAAACTTTTTTTTACTGGTCATGTAACAACTTTCAGACAAAAAGTATGAAAGATTCTTTGATGCAATTAAAAGGCAGTAGACTGTCCACCAAAATTATGAGTAACAGCAGCAAAAGTCAGAAAGGCAAACAAAAGCAGCAATATACAGTGGTATCTTCTAAGAGTTTACATTCAAGGGCACAGGAGTAGATAAATAACAAGATTAAGGACCTTGTAAGTGAGACAGAATCAAGTGTCCAGTATCCCTCCTGATACTGAGCCAAAAACACAATCTGTAAGATTTCATGCTATCACACCAAAGACCCAGATGCCTTTAGATGTCAAGAAATATGAATCTGTTTCTGCTCAATGGATTATATAAACTAAACCTTGTATGCCTAGAAAGAGAATTCATCCTTTATCCTGTATTTTAACTTCCAGGATCATTTCCCCAAATTTCCCTACCTCTAACTTGAACATGGCAAAGAAAATGACCATAAAAGGAAAACAAAAAGGTCACCCTAATGTATTTCAGAAGGGACCTCCCTGGTGGTCTAAGGGTTAAGTCTCAGCACTATCACCTCTACAGAATGAGTTAGATCCCAGACCAGGGATCTAACCCACATACGGTGCAGCAGACCTCTCCTGTCTCACCTGCTGCTCCCCTTAGCAGTGTATTTCAGTAAGTCCGCCTTTTCTGCTCTTCACTGTCTCTGGTGAATCCTCTCACACACCCCTGCCCCCGCACCTCTGACCTACACCCCAGTTGTAGAAAAAAAATAGCTCAGAAGGTGCTTATATTATCTTGTCTCTGGTCTATAAACAAGGATTCTGAGTAAAGAAGTTGCTTTTGTTTTCCTGTAAAAATCTCCTTGGTCTCTCATTCTTGGTTTTTCCTTGCAATGTAGGTGTGAGTATGCATCAAGGGTGTCTTAATAAAATGGTCACTCTTGAGTTTCTAAAGGAATCTCTACAAAAGAAGTAATTTTCTCTCAGTACATATTTGAAATCTCAAAGTGTTTATTCTATTTCACAATATCATTAATTTAGAGTTAAAAACCCACTTCTGATCTTGTGGGGAACATAATTGGGTTAAAGGCTCACAAGGATTTTGTTGGATTGTTTCTAATATACAAATACTGAAGGTTGCAAATTGTAATGTTTTTTTTAAAAAATCACGTTACCTTTAGTACTAACTCTGAGCTACGTTTCTAAATAAATAACATTTAGAACTCTGTCTTAGCGTGCCAGCTGAGTGCTGCACTTAGACCCCAAAAGCTGAGAGTCTGAAAAACTTGAAAACAGTTGCAACTTCCATGCTTGTCAGTGTTGCATTTGAAGTGCATATTGGTACTTGGAGCAGTGTTCGACTGTTTATCTGGTGGGGCGGGTTTAGTTCCTATATATATTAACTGTATATTTTTTTCTGTGCTCTGCAATTCTGTCTTTAGGACACACTCGGTCTGGGAATATGGACACAAAATGTGCTTGATTTATCTACTCTTTGGCTGCGCTGCATACAGGAGCAGCCCTGTTCTGTCCTGGTGCATAGGTGTACATACATGTGCATTAATGCTTGCACAGACACAAAATATTTCCTGAAATATCTTCAACTCCTGCCTAAAGTTTAACATTGACAGTCTTAATTGCCCTAATGCTAATAATGAGTGTTCTGTTAACTTACAAATAGTTTGAAATGGTCCCTTGTCCCTTTTTGGGGACTAATCTTGCATTAGGAAAAGGAAATAATTTTTCTTTCTGACTCTCCAGTTCTTTACTATACAGAGGACTGTATTCTTGTTACAGATTATAGCTTGGTGGCTTGGATTTTAAAAGTGTTTTTTGACATTAGCTCTTTTTATTTATTCAGAAGGCAGAGACAATTGTCTTCACAGATGAGTCTCTGATTTTTTTTTTAAAGATTTATTTATTTCTGCATACAAGCTGGGGTATAGGCTAGAGGTGTGGGGTGGGGTGGTGAGAGTATTCACCAGAGAGAGTGGGGAGCAGAACAGGCAGACTGACTGAAGTGTACACTGCTGAGGGGGAGCAGTAGGCAAGGCAGGAGAGGTCTGCTGCACCATGTGGGAATCTCCCCCTCCAGATATTGAACTCCTGCTGCAGTGGCTCTGGATAGCTACACAGTGCTTTGCTTAACTCGTTGCACCACCAGGCAGGCCCTCCCTGATAATTTTTTGTACAAATGTCACATGTGAAACTTTCTGTTAAAGCTTCATATAAATGTGTTATCTCTGAAATAAACTTTGCAGACTTAAAAAAAAATGATTACATGAAAGATGGCATTGACAGTGAATCTTCGAAAATAACTTTTTTTTTTAACCACTTGGTGTCAGAGTTGTTCTATTTGAATATACTAATGCATCTGGAAGACCTTTTAGGTTTTTTTATGCATATACATGCATGTGTTTTAAGGTTTTTGTTCTCTATTTTAATAATTTCATAGAAAATAATGTTCTTTGCAGAGTAGCCAAGGAGAGAAAATGTACCTTTTCTCTTTCTCTTCTGTTTTTAGCTTAAACTGCATTTTCTGCCAGATTGGGAGGGAAAGTACTATCATGAGAAGTGCATGCAGAGTATATGAAAGAATATCTGTAGGTTCAGACAACTTTTTCTAATTTTTTCAGGATGTGGGAGTAAGTCAGTGTCTCAGATTAATCTCCCATATAAGAGCTAATAGACCTGTTCTCCCTCCAAATGGATTCCAGGAGAGTTTTCTTTTCAAGCCTTATGACAGATTGATCTCTGATTGATAAGTCAGAGAAACAGTATAATTACTGAATGAAATTCAGAATTGCAAATTTGAAAACACTGCCAAGTAATTATCAGGATTAATTTATTAATTACTTCAACAGAGATTTATTGACCTGCTACAATGAGCTAGGTCCTGGTTTTAGGGACCATTTCCTTAGGCTCAATTTATTTTTCTTTCCTGCTCCATCTAAGCCAGAATTTCTCACTCATCTGGGTTTTGACAAACACAGAGGGAAAAGTAGCTGCTATGGAAAGATGTACTCTAGACATACTGCCAAGAAAGGAATCATTTGGGTGCCTGAAAAACTCAAGTTACTCTTTTTTTTTTAATTGTGGTAAAAATATACACAGCATAATGTTTACCATTTTAACTAACAAAGTATCCTTAAGAACTGGCTTATTACTCAAATATATAGATTCAATGCAATTTCTATCAGAGTTTCAATGATATTCTTCAAAGAAATAGAACAAACATTGCTAAAATTCATGTGAATCTACAGAAGACCCTGAATAGCCAAAGCAATCCTGATACAAAAGAGCAAGAATAATGGTATCCACTCCTAGACTTCAAATTATACTGAAAAATTATAATAATCAAAACAATGTGGTACTGAAATAAAAACAGACACACAGACCAATGGAATGGAATTGAAAGTCCACAAATAAACCTATACTTACATGGCAGTTAGTCTATGACAAAGGAGCTAAGAGTATACACTGGAGAATACCTAACTAAGGAGGTAAAAGACCTACACAATAAGAACTATTAGATGTTATTAAAAGACTAAGATAATGTCATTAGGAGATAGAAAGATATTTCATGCTTATGGAGGGAGAAACACAACATAATCAAAATTATTATCCTGCCTAAAATGATGTATAAATTCAACACAATCTCCATCAAAAATACAAGCAATATTTTTCAAAGAAATTGAATAAAAAATATTGAAATTATGCCACCACAAAAGGCTTTGAATTGCAAAAGCATCACCGAGGAAAAAGGAGAGAAACAGGTGTCACATTTGCTGATTTCAAACTTTACTATAAAGCAACACTCCTAAAAACAGTATAGTATTGGCACAAAAATAGATACCTGTATCAAAGGGATATAACTGAAAGCTCAGAAATAAATCCATGACATATCAGTATCTAATCTATGATTAACCAGCTGTGACCATACAATGGGGGAAAGAACAGTTTCTTTAATAAATGGTGCTGTGTCGCCAATGAGAATGGCACACATTTAAAACACAGGCAACAACAAATGCTGGCAAGGTTGTGGAGAAAAAGGAACTCTCCTGCACTGCTGGTGAGAATGCAAACTGGTCCAACCATTATGGAAAGCTATATGGCGGTTCCTCAAACTGCTAAAAATGGAGCTTCCATACCACCCAGCAATACCACTTTTGGGAATCTACCCAAAGGACTCAAAAACATTAATCCAAAAGGATACATGCACCCCTGTGTTTATCACAGCGCTGTTCACAATAGCTAAGACATGGAAACAACCCAGATGCCCAAAAATAGATGACTGGATCAAGAAGATGTACATATACACAATGGAATACTATTCAGCAACCAAAAAAGATAAACACATGCAATTTGCAACAACATGGATGGAGCTAGAAGGGATCATGCTCAGAGAAATAGCCAGAAGGAAAAAGAAAAATATCGAATGGTTTCACAATAGCAGGAACCAAATAAGAGAGAGACATTCAGTAAAGAGAAGGAGGATAAGGGCTCAAAACAGGGGAGAAAAGAGCACAAGGGACTATGGTGCTGGTTCATGGGTGAATTGGTGATGGGAAACCTACAGGGAATACATAATAATGTAAAAGACATAAATGATAATAACAATAAAGATATTTAAAAAAATAAATAAGTGGTGCTGTGTAAAAATACACAAAAATAAACTCCAAATTGATTAAAGATTTAGATTAATGATCTGCAATAATAAAATACATAGATGAAAACATTGGAAATGCATTCATGACATCAATAATAAAAGATGCTTTTGGTGATTTACCTTGCATGGCATGGGAAGTAAAAACAAAATACGTTAAATCACATTAAATGTGATTTAAAAGCTTTATACAACAAAATAAAATACAATATGATTAAAAAGATACCCTACTGAATGGAGAAAATATTCATACAATATAAAACTGATCAGGGATTACTATCCAAGATGTATTAAAAACTCACATAATTCAATAATTCAAAAACCAAACAACCCAATTAATAAATGGCAGCAGATACCAACTGAGAATGCACCAAAAAGTTATCCAGCTGGTTAATAGATATGAAAAAAATGTTTATCACTTCAAGTGCAGAGATGTAGACTAAAATCACAATGAGCTACCATTTTGCATCTGTGAGTGTGACACATATTAAAAAGACCTCCAATAGCAAGTGATGGAAGGGATGCAAAGAAAGAGGACCATTATTACACTGTTTGTGGGAATGTGCAACCCTATGGAAAGCAATCTGGATTTACCTTAAAAAAATCTAGAAATGGAAATACCATATGACCCAGGAATTAACACTAGGGCATATAGCCAAAGAAATTGAAACCCTCAACACAAAAATCCATTATGTTCTACAATGTTCATAGCAGCATTAGGGAAGCAGCCTAAATATGGATGATTGAATCAAGAAGTTGTGGAGTATCCACACTATAGAGTACCATCCAACCACAAGAAAGGATAAATGTAGTCATTTTAAACAAAATGTAGAGAATTTGAGAGAATTATGTATAGTAAAGCAAGTTAGAACTGTAAAAGCAAATACTGGAATATATATAGCAGAAAATTTCATAATGTAAAAAACACTTTCAAAAACCAGTGGAAGTCATTAGACATCATGAGGACTCTGAGATTAAAAGGGAGGGGACTGACAAAGAGACAAAGGGGATAGACAGGATGGTGGTGGTAAAGAAAAAAATAAATTCGCAAGCAGGAAAAAATAAAAATGAGCAAAAGATTTGAATAGATGTTTCTTCATGATGATATACAAATAGCCAATAAACATGAAAAGATGCTCAGCATCATTAGTCATTAGGGAACTACAAATCAAATTCACCATGAAATAATACCCACTAGGTATAGTAAAAAGAGAGAGATAATGAAAGTATAGCTTGGGATGTGGTCGAATTAGAATCAGCATGTATTACTGGTAGAAATGTAAAATGGTAAATGTAAATGTAAATGGTAAATGTAAAATGTAAATTGGCAGACAGTTTGTAAGTTCCTCAAAAATTTAAGCCTAGACTAAGCGCGTGTGTCAGCAATTCTACCCCTACATAGGTATATACCCATGAGAAGATTAAGACAAATTTACACACAGAATCTTGGGCATAAATGTTCATAGCATTGTGATTTGTAATAGCAGACAATTCAAATGTCCATCAACTGATGAATGAATAAACAGCATGTGATGTATTCACACATAGTGTATGATTTGGCCACGCACATAAGTGAAATTCAATTTATGCTATAATGTAGATATCATTACCTAATATTATTGATTTTTTTTTCTCTTTTTCTGTCTCACTTTCCTCACTTCCTCACACACAATTCTGAAACTATCACACCAAGTCTTTGTCTCAGAGCTTAATTTAGGGGTGATATAAATCAAAATTCACTCTTTAAATTATTTGGTCTTTCACACACATTATTTTCTTCCAGCAGTTTTATAGTTTTAGCTCTTTTTTAAAACTTTTTATAAATTTATATATACTTTACATCATTACTCATTTTTTACAATGTTTGCTTTCTTTTCCCAGGTGTAGTCCCCCTAGAATTTCCAACACTGGTTCACCTGTGCACCATCACCACAGTCCCTTGTGATCTTCCCCCACTTGTTTTGGTCCCTTTCCCTCCCTCTCCCCTGCAGAATGTCTCTGATTTATAGTTGTCAGTTTATTATTGTTTTGCCTTGTTGTCACACACATTATTTAATTCTCCCAACAACCTTTGTAAGTACATTTGAAGAACTTAAATATTAACTATTTTGCATATGACTGAGCTTTAATGAGATTGTATTATGCCTATGATACTACATTCAATAAATGGCAGAATCTAATTTCTTTTTTTTTTTAAATACATATTGTTATTTATATTTTTTACATTTTGTATTTCCCTTGGGTAACCCACCACCAATTCACCCATGATCCATCTCCGTGGTCCCTTGTGATCTTTTCTACTCCATTTTGTGCCCTTATCCTCCCCTTCCTCCCAACCCCCCAAGTGTCTCTCTCCTATTTGGTTTCCCTATAGTCCTGTTATAAGTGAAACCATTGGATATTTTTTTCTTTCTTTCTGGCTTGTTTCACTGAGTATGATCCCCTCTAATTCCATCCATGTCGCTGCAAATTGCATGTGTTTATCTTCTTTGAATGCTAAATAGTATTCCATTGTGTATATGTACCACATCTTCTTGATCCAGTCATCTATTTTTGCACATCTGTGTTGCTTCCATACCTTTGCTATTGTGAACAGTGCCGCAATGAACATACGGGTGCATGTATCCTTTTGGATTAGTGTTTTTGTGTCCTTTGGGTAGATTCCCAAAAGTGGTAATGCTGGGTTGTATGGAAGCTCCATGTTGAGCAGTTTGAGGAATCACCATACAGCTTTCCATAATGGTTGGACCAGTTTGCATTCCCACCAACAGTGTAGAAGAGTTTCTTTTTCTCCACATCCTTTCCAGCATTTCTTGTTGCCTATATTTTTAATGTGTGCCATCCTCACAGGTGTGAGGTGGTATCTCATAGTGGTTTTGATTTGCATTTCCTTGATTATAAGTGATGTTGAACATTTTTTCATGTATCTGTTGGCCATTTGCTTTTCTTTGGAGAAGTGCCTTTTTAGCTCTTCTGCCCATTGTTTGACTGGATTGTTAGCTTTGTTTTTGTTGAGTTGTGTGAGTTCCTTGTAAATTTTTGTTATCAGTCCTTTATCAGATGTATTGTGTGCAAAGATCTTTTCCCAGTTGGTAAGGTGTCTGTTTGTTTTGGTTAATGTCTCTTGTCTCTTTTGCTGTACAGAAGTTTTTTATTTTGATGTAGTCCCATCTGTTTATCTTGTCCTTTACTTCCTTCGCTTTGGGGGATGTGTTGTTAAAGATTTTGCTGAGATGTATGTTGTGTAGAATTTTGCCTATATTTTCTTGTATAAATTTTATGGTTTCAGATCTTACATCTAAGTCTTTTACCCACTTGAGTTGGCTTTTGTGCAGGGTGTGAGGCAGTAGTCTAGCTTCATTTTTTTGCATGTGGCTGTCCAGTTTTCCCAGCACCATTTATTGAATAGACTGTCCTTTTTCCACTGCATTTTCTTTGCTCCTTTGTCAAAGATTACTTGTACATAGATATGCGGCTTTAATTCTGGGTATTCTATTTGTTTCCATTGGTCTTTGTGTCTGTTTTTCTTCCAGTACCATGCTGTTTTAGTTATTATGGCTTTGTAGTATAGTTTGAAATCAGGGAGTGAAATTCCTCCTTTTTCTTTCTTTTTAGTCAGGAGGGCTTTAGCTATGCGGGGCTTTTTGTGGTTCCATATGAATTTCATCAGTATTTGATCTATTTCTTTGAAGAATGTCATTGAGATTTTTATTGGAATAGCGTTGAATCTGTAAATTGCTTTTGGGAGGATTGCCATTTTGATAATGTTAATCCTTCCAATCCATGAGCAGGGGATGTCTTTCCATTTTCTTGTGTCTTCTTGTATTTCTTTCAA